>JAQGAA010001533.1:0-15310 GCA_034696425.1 Isotoma viridis | reverse complement strand
TTTTTTTATCTAGACGGAGTACGCCAAACAAATGGAATTGATGCTAAAGAAAGGAGGTCAAGGTCATAGCGATTTAGGAGATAACTTTACTGTTTCACAAGTAGAAAAAAATGTTGACGATTCGGCGGTGGATATTAAAGTGGAAAGATTTAATATTGCTGCAAAAGGAAAGGACTTATTTGTCAATGCAGATTTGCTGATCGCTCAAGGGCGTCATTATGGACTAGTAGGACCCAATGGGTAATTGAAGATAGTTATTTAAACTCCGAGCTATTATTACCTTCAAGTTTCCAATGATTTAAAAAACCATTATATTTTCGAACTATTTACTTGTAGACATGGCAAAACTACCCTTCTTCGACACATAGCCAATAGAGTGTTGAGGATTCCAGGTTCAATCGATGTCCTTTACTGCGAGCAAGAAGTCTCACCAGACGCTGCTTCTTCCGTTGACGTTGTTTTGAAAGCAGACGTGAAGAGAACAGAACTTTTGAAAGAGTGCAAGGAGTTAGAAGAATCTTCAAACACTGAAGTAAAATATCAATTAAGTTTATAAAAATGTCAGTTTATAATTAATTATTTTTTAACAAGTCACTTATTTCTCCATAGACCGATTTTAAAAAACAACAAGTACTGATGGATCGTCTGAATGACGTTTACACAGAACTTAAAGCCATTAATGCAGATGCCGCAGAACCTAAAGCTCGTCGAATTTTGGCTGGTTTAGGATTCACTAAAGAGATGATGAACCGACCTACTAATAAGTTGTCTGGAGGATGGAGAATGAGGGTTTCTTTAGCCCGAGCTCTTTTTGTTGAGCCTACTCTGTTACTTCTTGGTAAGGTCTATAGCAATATGATATCTATTATGGATAATGCATAGTGTTGAATTTTTTTCTAAATTTCTGACTATGTAAATTGTGATTTGCAGACGAACCTACGAATCATTTGGATTTAAACGCTGTAATTTGGCTGGACAAGTAAGGATTTCTTACAATGTTTCGTTAAATAAATTACAAACAAATGCGGTAGCTTGACTAAACAGATATTGCTAAATGATCCATTTCAGCTATCTTCAAGGGTGGAAAAAGACGTTGCTTATTGTTTCCCACGACCAAGGCTTCTTGGACAACGTCTGCACGGATATCATTCATCTCGACATGCATAAGCTGTTCTATTATAGAGGGAATTATTCAATGTTTAAGAAAATGTTGGTACAAAAGCGGGCTGAACAGTTGAAGGATTACGAAAAGCAAGAAAAGAAAATAAAGGAGTTAAAAAAGTCTGGAAAATCTTCGAAAAAGGCTGAAGCAGAAACTAAAAAGGGTCAACAACAGAAAGGAAAAGGAAAGGGTGGTCAGAAAGACGACCGGGATGATGATATATCTGTAGCCACTGCAAATTTACTTCAAAGACCCAAAGAATATATAGTCAAGTTTAGATTCCCAGACCCACCTCCTTTACAACCACCTATTTTAGGCCTTCACGAATGTAAATTCAGATATCCTACAGCAAAAGCCGGTGATTATATTTTTGAAGAAATAGAATTTGGCATAGATATGGACTCAAGAATGGCCATAGTTGGCCCTAATGGGGTGAGTGCAATTTAAATTATATATTTTAGCACATGGCTTTAATTAGCTTTGTTTCTGAATGAAACAGGGCTTTTACAAGTGTGCAATATTAATTTCCTTTCGCTTTGCCAGAGTGACAACAATATGCAATATTTTGGTCGCTCAGGATAAGAATGGAACAGCTTTTGCAAAATAATAACTATTTAAATACAGCAGAGGTTTTTTAAAATTACATTCACGTAAACCAAAGGTAGTCTAAGCCAAAAATCGAAAATTCTTTCAGGTTGGAAAATCTACCTTCTTAAATCTATTAACTGGAGTGTTAGAACCAACTACAGGCGAATGGAGGAAAAATCATCGACTGGTAAAGCTTTTTAGACTTGAAAAAGGATTGATTCGATTTTAATAGTATAGGCTAATGAATTTAATCTTAACTTAAATGGAAATTTACAGAGGATAGGAAAATTCGATCAGCATTCTGGAGAACATTTAACCGCGGAAGAAACCCCTGCAGAATACCTCATTAGGCTTTATAATCTTCCTTATGAAAAAGTTAGTCTTGTATTACATAATAGTAATTAACTTATTAATACGTTCAATTTTGGGGAAATTTAATTCATTTTTTTCATTTATTTTTATTCCAGGCACGTAAGGAATTAGGTTCTTTCGGCCTTCCCGGTTTTGCACATACAATTAAGATGAAAGATTTATCTGGAGGTCAGAAGGCTCGTGTAGCTTTAGCTGAACTGAAATTAAATGGCCCTGATGTATTAATCTTGGTAAGTCCTTTTGTTCTTTTTATATTTTTTGTTAATTGAAAAATTATTTCAGCACACATGGCTTTTTTAGCTTGTTTCTGATTGAAACAGAGCTTTTACAAGTGTGCAATATTAATTTCCGTTCGCTTTGCCAGAGTGACAACAATATACAATATTTTGGTCGCTCAGGATAAGAATGGAACAGCTTTTGCAAAATAAAAACTAATAAAACACAGCTAATGAAAGAGTGTTTTAATAACATGTATTTATTATTCATAGGATGAACCGACGAATAATCTAGACATGGAGTCTATTGATGCCTTAATAGAAGCGATTAACGACTTTAAAGGAGGTGTTGTTATAGTTAGTCACGACGAGCGATTAATACGAGAAACTGAATGTCGACTATGGGTGATTGAAGAGCGAGGCATTGCTGAAATCGAAGGAGACTTTGATGATTACAGGAAAGAATTACTGGATTCATTGGGAGAAGAAATTCACACAAACCCCAGTGCTGCAGCCAACTTAGCTTATCATCAGTAAATTTTCATAAGACTTGAATTGTTGGTCTTCAACAAACACCTTCTGAAAGGAAATGCACGCTAACTCGATATTTTATATGTAATAATAATAGCTTCAACAATTATTCTACGAATATTCAGTTTTCAATTTTTTTTCTTAAAGCAATATTAGCTGGATGCATGATCAAGATGTTAAGTAAAAGCAAGCGTATTGAAACCTCTATTGAATATAATTTACAAAGACTAGTTAAATAACTTCATGGGCGATTAATTCACGAAACGCATTTATCAGCACTTCCATTACGCTATTATTGGTGAGTTGGAAATTTGAAGTCATTACGATACATCCTAAAAGTAAACTGTGTAAATATTCTCGATACAATTCATCCATGGTCCATGAAACAGATAGTTGGAAGAAACTTGCAATTTCCTATTTAAAAATTAAAATCATTCAATATTATTATAGTAACTTAGCTAAATAATTTTAATTATTCGAAATATTCAACACTTACTTCAAACTCAGTCCAGTAAAGTTTAAGTAACGCTTGAGTTTCTAAAGTCCTTGTCTTTGGGGGCAATGAGGCAAGAATCAAATATGCCACGTCGTTCATTGGAGATCCAAAAGTAGCATTTTTCCAATCAGTTATTGTGACTTCACGCTTAATAGTCAGTCTTGTCATCTCTTTGGTTGAACTTGATTGTGGTATTTTCTTCGGTTTTTGTGATTCCTGAAGTTCTTTTTGTTTTTTCTGTTTTCCTTTATGTTTTAAGTAGCCTCTTGGCAAATCAGCACACGCGTCTGAAGTTGCTTGTGGTTCTTCATCAGTTGAAAGAGGAATAAGACTGTGACGAAATAGAGTTTTGGAGTAACAAAGTGCTCCATGAATTAGACTTACTGGCCCTGAAGAAGGTGTTGTGACCTTTGCAAGAGTCTTAGCTAGCTGACTGTTCAATAAACGTAGACGTGATAACAATTTATCACTGTCAGGTGCAGAGATTTTAGCAAGGTATTCTACTGCATGATCTATAAATTCAGCAAATGATGGAACGGCTCGAATCTAAAAGTTTTAACTGATGGGTTAATGATAATTCATCAAATGTTAAATTAGAATATTGGAAAATTTAAGGTACCATGAGATAAGGTAGATAATCTTTGTTAGCTAAGAAAGGCCATGTCTCCGAGAAACCTTTTCCGGTAACTTCAGTAAATGCCCAGGATACACAGTGAATACTTACAATGCTTTTAAGAGCTGCTTGTACATTTGCAAGTGGAAGGAAGAGAGTGTTATCCACATTCTTTTTCTCGAAACCGTTTCTCTCCACATTTTCAAGAAGTAAGATTCTGTGACTTTCATACCTCGGGGTTTCTTCGTTGATCCGCATTCCAGTAGCAACTTTACTTATGATATCATTCTCAGTTGAAACTAATTGGTCAACAGAGACCTTCCTTGTTTCCTCGTAGAAGCCACAGTAGCATATTGGAATCGGGAAAGTCACTTCAATACCTCTTGTTGCAGCCCAATCCTGAGTTTTAATCGATTCTGGTTAATCTGATTTTTTATCTTAATTACAAGTTGACTGGGCATGTTTTTGAGTTTATTACCTCGAACGTTGGAAATACTTTAGTATAAATATCAATTGCATGTGTTTCACTGTACGGTATAAATGGATGAACATCTCTCAAATCTTTGTCTTCGATTTCTCCAACTTGAGCCATCAAATATAAAGTCTGGACTGGACTCAGGTTTCCATGTTCCTGATTATTAAATTATCAATTCATTTTGTAAAGGTTTTGGTTTTAATTGACTATCAACGGAAGATTCGTTGAAATTTTTTATCTTATCATTTCAATAAATGAAATTAATTTTCTATCCCTTATAGTCCTTTACAGTAATAAAATTAAATGAAACTGAAAGAAATTTACCTGATACGTTACAGTCAAGTAGGCTGCACCAGTTCGATAGTTTTTATGCTCAGACCTTGATGGTCGATCTTTCGGATCAATTCCCATCATGATATCCATAAAATTATCGAAGCGTTCGGTTTCATCTTTGGAATGGTGAATTCGCACATCAATTACTTTCAACTCATGAAACATTACATCAGACTGATCAGGCTTAATTTTTTCTGAATATATTCCATTCTCTCTATTACGGTGTCTTTTTTCCTGAGTCACGAAATATTCTCTCAGACGATTTTGAACCCAAGATTTTAAAATACTGTTGTCTGCGCTTCCGGGTCCGGAAATGAAGAGCTTAGTTCTATTTAACAAATCGTTAAGATAGTTATTGGACATTATTTTAGTTTTTTTCTAGAGTTTACAATGTATGCGGTTAGGGTGCGAAGGGACGATGCTGGGCTGGCTGGGTCTAACATGAATTTAAGTTTTTCCATAAATCGCAAGACTAATGTTTTTTCCTGTTGCTTTGAAGCAGTTTAGGACAAGGGAATCAAAAGGTTCTTTCGTTTCTATGACCAATTTATACTGAAATTGTTAGTTATAATACCTGCCATCAAGGCAACTGTTAATTGATTGTCAGTTGCCTTGACTTGCCATAATTACCTTACTCAACAGACGGAGAGTGTATTTATTCATTGATTTCAATTTTCAATGCATCCTGCAGAATAATTTTTTTATTATTTTGGTTTATTGTAATTTGTAAATGCTTCATGTATTGTTAGTGTATAACATCGATATTACAAGAAATTCCGATTTAATACGAGCAGAGTTAAAAAAAATACAATGTCCAACCATAAATAATTCATATACCTATATAGGTAGTTAGACTTCTCTTGAGTGAAAAGAAAAATTAGAAATATTCATGTAAACCTTTAATAACTATTGCATTTACGCGAATAATTATGAAGTGAAATAGATAATAAATTCTTAGCATGTGTGCGTAACATGCAACTTTTCTTTCTTATTTCCAATATCTTACATTCTCATTCAAGTGATGGCCTAAACTTTGATAAGTGAAACTGTTTTTCGTATAGTGCCACAGCATTCATCTACAAGCATTTAAGTTTATCAGTCAAATAACGTAAAATAGTTCTTTGCCGTTTTGACATTTCAAGCAATTCAATTATGCAACTTGGTATGGTCCAAGAGGTCTCAGCTAATGTAGAAGGAACCAATTAAAAAATCTGAGATTGTTTTAGAATTTTCCATGAGGGAATGAGGGATACCGTATTAAATAAATGAAATAAATTTAGCACTATAGCACTGTGCAAGCTGTAACCAGTTATTGTGAACTTCCAGGATTCGTAAAAAAGTTACCAAAACCTTGAACTCTGATATACGATATAATCAAAACTAGATTACCAAGTGTGAATAACAAAAATAATCCTAAAAATTGCATATCAAGTTATTTCAATCCAGTTTTAGCGTTTCTTTCTTATCACAATAAAGCTAAAATAGGTCAAGTAAATTTCCTCATCGTCTCCTTCTCATAAAAATGTTCCAACCCTAATCGCATCCCTCACACGTCACAAAGTCACAATCACATCTTATTCTCGTCTGCATACAAATTTTCAGAAAGATTTGTTTCGTACTATGTCATGAATTAAAAGTATGTTAAAATTGCCATTTAAAACTGATAAGAAATCTATCAAAAGGTTATATATACGATGTGAAGCTACCAAGCCTCCTGCATTCTGCGTAAAAGCTAATTACTGGAAGTACAATCATAAGTTCTTGTACACCATATATCTCATTAGCTTTTGATCAAACTGAACAGAAAATCATTGATTTCTTTTTAAACTGCATACATTTTCTGAAATTGAGGCTGTTGTATTCGAATTCGGCAAATAAGATGGCGAACAAATTGGAAAGACCGGTGGAACCTTCCCCGGATAGCGCATTTACCTTCGTAGATACCGGATATGGTAAAAATTATATCAAGATGTTGCATATCCGTCGGGATGGACCAACACATTACGTAAAAGAGTTCACAGTTAACACCCAACTTACTTTGGACAACAAGAAGGACTACCTTTTCGGGGACAACAGCGATATTGTGGCAACTGACTCTCAAAAGAATACAGTGTACATCATGGCCAAGCTTCATGGGGTTAAATCTCCAGAAGAATTTGGTTTACTATTATGCTCCCACTTTTTAGCAAAATACCCGCACGTAGTCAAAGTTCGAGTTTGTATTGAAGAACATCCATGGGAGAGGTTAGTATCAGACGGGACCCCTCACAATCATGCATTTATATCTACACCAAGTGCTATCCGATTTTCTACAATTAATTTTGCTCGTGGAGGTAAGGCCTATATTAATTACATGAATCAAAGCTTTTAGCGCAGATTTTGTTTCAAAATTATATCAGAAAAAGATTTAAGTCCATAATTATCTGGGTTATCTCCCAAGATCAAGCCACACACCACAAAAACAAGATCATAGGTCGAGGTGACCAAATCTTTGTAAGAGATTTAGTCAACTTGTTATTGAAATAACTTTATTTTTTTCCAGCTATGCCTGAAATCACGTCTGGAATGAAAGGTCTTCGTGTTATCAAAACTACGCAGTCTGGGTTCGAGCATTTTATCCATGATGAGTTTGCTACTTTGCCAGATACTCATGAACGAGTCTTCAGCACTATTGTCTATGCTAAATGGCACTACGCTTCAACTGTAGGAGTTGACTATGACAAAGCTTGGTACATTAAATTTATTTATGATGAAGATTTAAATTAATTAAGAATGGTTTGTATGAATGTTTTTTTAATGATGAGGTAATGTTTTGTTTTAACTAGGATCACCGTAAAGGATTGCATTTTGGATGCTTTTGCTGGTCCGCCTGACACTGGAATTTTTTCTCCTTCCGTGCAAAATACTTTATATATAGCCCAGAAAGAAGTTCTTGAACGAGTTCCTCAAATGTCCCATATTGAAGTTGAACTTCCTAATAAGCATTATACTCCTGTGGACTTTTCAAAGTTTTCTAGAATAACGGGACCCCAAAATGATCAAATTTTTCTACCATCGGATCACCCTGCTGGAAATATTAAAGCTGTTTTAGGCAGAAAAAGTCTACTTCCGCAAATACCTCAGGAAAAAGCAAAGCTGTAGATTGAACTAAGTAACAGTACAAATTGATTATATATTATAAAAAATATAAAATTGAATTCAAATTTCTTTTATTAAATTTCAAATTTCTTAAATTACATCAACATCATCGCTTGTCAGTGGTATTATAAATTTGCTAAATAATTCATATTTTGGCTATATTTTGCTGTAATGGAATTAATAAATTGATGTAATCTGGCGATTCATCGGGAGAATAAAACTTCTCAAAATTTAACAAAAACTTGAACTTTGCACTTTTTATTAATTTCAGTCTTAGATTCCAAAAAATAACCAGTTCAGAATTTCTAATTTATTCGAATTCCAACCTAAATTCAGAATATTTATTGAATGACCTTATCTTTCCGTACTGATAATTTTTTTACAAATCTAACAACATAGTAATTTGTATGGCGAAAATATTATTCTATACTTTTGAACACACTACCGCAAACCCACTAATGAAGATGAGCAACCACTATTACCACTTACCACATCCGTAGACAAACAATCTGGGAAATTATTTTCTCGTAATTGTAATTGTAACTAATATTCGTCCCTGTACAACATTTTAATTCTTTTATTTAAATTCACAGTTAGTAATTATAAAATCTATACGATTGGAACATCACAAATTTTTAATTAATAAACGTTCAATTTGATTCATTGAAAGTGCAGGATTAGTTAATTAGCTAAGTTGTACGAAGTTTATTGTTTAAAAAGATTAAAACTGAGACATGCGATTGGGATATGATATAATTTAATTTAACTTGTCCGTTTCAGTCATATCTAACCTTTACTAGAACTCACTTTACTCATTTCTTATACATCTACTTTCTACAGTGTGCATTTACATCTACATTAAAAAAATCGATAGAGGTAAATAAACGGTAGGCATTATTTTAAAAACAAATTCGATTAAAAATAATTATTCCTTGATTAAAAAACAATGCTTACTTTTCCTAGATTTTTCTCTAAAGCCATTTATGATTTGGGTTAAATCATGCGACTTGTAACCATTTTAATACTGTGTGTGGCAACTATTTATACACCAGTTAGTTGCCAACAACAGAATTGGAATTCGAAGCTGTTAACAACTTTGTTATCATCTCAAAATGTACCGATCACAATCCCGATTCCGATATCAAGTCAACAGCAACCAATAGTTGTACTCGTTGTTTCAAACCCAGTCAGCAATTTAAAACCTCAGCAACTCTATATTCCTCGTCCTCATGAAGGAGCTGTGCCGACTCATCCACCTGGTCCAAACCGGCCACCCCCACCAATGCCAATCGTGCAAAGGTGTCCTCCAGGCACGCGATACAATCGTCGTACGGGAAATTGTCGTCTGGTGGGAAATGTTCCAAACTAGGGTAGGAAGTAGAAATAACATTTTTTGAAAGTCGATATCTTATTATTAATTAATTAATTAATAATAAATGGATCTCTGAAAATAATCTCATGCATTTGTCAAACCAATTATTATTCATCTGCTGTGTATCATCATTTAGTAATAGTCAGTTAGCAAGTATTATTAGTGTCGGTGGCCTCGATGGTGGATGGTGGAAATCAGTTAAGATAATGATTTCTAATTGTTAATTTTCTGAAAATAAACCCATCATTAGTATTATCAGTTTCTTAAAATTTAAAATATTCTTTTCATGTAGTTTTTTAATTTCGGTGGAGAAATATTATCCTATACTTTTTAACAAATTACCTTACACCCACTCACTATTTATTGAATAACCAGTATTTTACCACATCTGTAGATAGACAAACTGGGAAATTATTTCCTCGTAATACGTAACTAATAGTCTCCTTTCTCCTTGTGTATTTTAATTCTCTTGTTTTAATTAAGTTTATTCATTGAAAGTTGTAGAATTATAGTTGTACGAAGTTTCTTGTTTTAAAAGATTAAAATGAAACATATAATATGGGGATCTCATACAATTTAATTTAACTTCTCTTTTTTAGTCTTATCTAACCTTTGCTAGAACTGTAATACTCGCTTTACTCATTTCTCTTGCAGTCTACAGTGTGTATTTATGATTAATTACATTGTAAGAAAACCCAAACCCGATTAAAGTAAGAAAACGGCAAGCTTTCTTTTTCTAACATAATTTTATTTAAAATTATTCCTTTATCAAAAAGTAATGCTTACTTTCCTAGATTTTTTTCTAAAGCCATTTATGATTTGGGTTAAATTTAAATCATGCGACTTGTAGTCATTTTAATACTGTGTACACCAGGTAGTTGCCAACAAGAGAATTCGAATTCGAAGCAGTTAACATTGTCATCATCTCAAGATGTACCGATCACAATCCTAATTCTGATATCAAGTCAGAAGAAGCAACCCATAGTTGTACTTGGTATTTCAAACCCAGTCAGCAATTTGAAACGTCAGCGACGTGATAATCCTCGTGTCGGTACAAGAGGATTATCAGATTATCACTTTATCACTTTATTCCCATTTTTCATACGATTGAAAACAGTGCCGATTTGTCCTCCAGGTACGCGATACATTTCCCGTAGACGAAAATGTCATCGGGTGCGGTAGATGCTACTAGCTTTGTCAGGAAGTAGAAACATATTTTTTTTTAAAGTACACTATTATTAATTAATACATGGATTTCTGGAAATACTCCCATGAATTTGTCAAACCAATTATAAATTCACCTGCTGCGTATAATCATTTGAATTTGTTTAAAAAAATGTATTTCTAGAACTAGTACAGTTATTGTATTTAATTACTAATTGATAATTTTCTAACAATAATGCCGTTATTATCCTCCATTTCATTAGAGTTGACAATGATTCCCAAGTTTTAAAGGAGTGATAATTGCCAATTTCGTTATTTCATCTCGTTGCCCGTATTTTTATCAGTAATAAAAGAGAAATCCACAACAAAGTTTATATCATTTCAACTATTCCACGCATAAGATCTTTCATCTTCTATCACTATCCCATCTTAATAGTAAATTATCCTAAATTAGCTCACAATAACAAAGAGATCTAAGCATTAACACACAAGATAAAAATGTATACATCTACATACAGGAACTACTAATGTATCAGGGAGGGAGTAGAGGGATAACTTTATGCCTGTCCCTGCTAACGTATACTAATACAGAAATGTGTGGGGCCATCAAAGATCTAGGATATACTAGGGCCATTCTAAGGGGGCCGGGGACTGGGGAAGTTAATATTTCAAGCGTCCTTTATACTATATGAGGTTAATTAAGAGGGTGCCGGAAGATGTTGTATCAACGGTCGTATATGTTTTAGCATGACTTGAAACATGCGTTAAAAATATTTATTAGACTCCATGCGTTTTTACAAAGTATGTATGTTTTTGTCAATTAGTTTGCGGTTACAATTTAGCCCATATCCGGTCGAATAGACTATTAATTACTATTAGTTCGTTTTTTAGTAACCTCAAACTCCGTCAAAGTCTGTGGCTCAATCAGTGAATACTAGATAAAGGCAGTAAAAGATTGTTGCTTCAATAGGTTAAAAATTTGATTTCGGAAATAAGCTTGGATCTTTGCTATAACCGTGCATTTTCTGGCAATGATACAATTATTCTAGACGTTTCTTAACTTGAGCGTAAGCTTACATCAAATTCAGTTAAACAAGCTTGGACACCGGTGACTATTGATTATAGTCTCGCATCCCTTATCAAATCACATGACATTTTCACACACGTACAATGACAATGTTAAAATACAATACAAAATTAAACTATACTTACATTAATTAACTGTGAATAAAACATGATATGCATTTAAATATAATCAAATTGAATGTTATGCAAAGTAGTACAATATGCTTCTTTATAAGTTTGTGGTAATCAGAATTAGCCCAATGTCCGGTTGATAAAAACAATTGAATTCCATTTTTTCAACCACAATTCCCGTCAAAGTCTATGGTCCTCTAAGTACACAGAAAAGATGTAGCTTCATTATAAATCGTCATTTCCATAACTTGTGTATACCTTGAAGAATAAGATGTTCGCAAAAAAGTGAAACAAAAGCATTTCGTGTCTACTTAATATTATTAAAACATTTAATTATTAATTTGCACCGTTTCGTTTTGAAATCTGTAATATTTTGAGGCTAATTACAAATTTACAAAAATGTTCCATTCAAGGTTTGTTAATTGTTTCTCACAAATTATCATAGAAGTAATTTTATTATTAACTAGTAATTCGAATTTGCGTGTCTAATTTAATTTCGTAATTTTTTAGTGTTCATAATGATGCTTCATTCTTCACAACTACATTTTTATTTTTGGCCACTTTTATCCTCCTAGTATCATCTTCTAAGGCTCAATATTTTCCTTTAGATAAGGATTTTGAAAAAAGCCTGATTGATACAAGGCGACCAAGTGACAATAATGTATATAGGATACCGGAAATAGGAAAAACGCAGTTAAGCTATCCACTAATAATCTTGGCAATAATTTACCCAACTATCCAAAGTCAACAAGAAATTGATGGACAATCTTTGGGAAATGGTGCTCCTTTCGGATCAATGTTAAGACACCGTAAGATTAAAATTACAACTATTTGTCACTTACTCTGTATCTTAATATCAAATACTTGAAAAATAATCTGCTAAAAGAAAAGACTTTATGGGGTCTTCCATTTAAAAGGGTTCCCCGCAAGAAGAAGAAATCCAGTCTATAAAGAACCAAATACTCTTAATAGTGGCTTCCTATCTAGCAATGGACAAGATGCGGAATATGCAGTAATTCCTACTGGAAGGCCCACTACTCCTCGACCTCGTCGTACTTGTCCTCCTCGTGAAACATTTGATAAAAGAAGAATGAAGTGTGTACTCCTTACTTCCGCTTCAAGAAAGCAGTGATGTGATAACAAAAGACAAATTCGGAATTTAATTTAAAGTTTTATAAATCCACCAAAAATGGATTTTCTTTTACAAAATTAGTAATATAAATAACTTTTTTGTTAACTTCGTTAATCACTGAGAAATAAATTTGTTGTCATGTCAAGGCCTCCTGAGAACGCTTAGCTTATTTTATGATTTCACGATTTCAGTATAAAAAAATTCTGAAAGATTTGTTAAAAATTGGTCACTAAAGATTTCGTCTGCTTCTTTAATAAAGTTTTGTAAAAGATGAATCACCCTGCTTGTAATCTTGAGGTTTTTTATAATGAAGGCTTTTATAAAAATTTACTGACTGACACATTGTAAATGCTAGAATGTCTTTGTCCGCTCGTGAACGGGTACTCAAGTTGAGGCAGGCTCAGTATCAAGTTAATAAGCTAAAGACAGAGTTGCAGAGGACATATCCTCCAGAGGGAAATATTTTCCGAAGCCATGAAATCGGACCAATACCAAAATTTGCAAATGAAGGTATCAATTATTGGCAGATGCATCGAATGCAAAAATTTAAGTCAAATCAGCTCCTAACACCAGGCCCAATGGGCCTTGGCGACCCACGACGAGGGCTTCCGATGTTAATTCATCGCCACCCAATTGAATCAGTGTCGAAAGATAAGTTCTTTCCGGTGTCAGTTGATGACAGAATGAAAATAACTGCATCGCATAGCTTACCTCCAAGTCAAATACCGTCTATTTCTTATTTACCGTAAGAACAAAATGCTAAGAAATCAATACATTTAAAAAATTGATTTAAATTGAAAAATACAAGAAAACTTCAAGCCACAATCAACTAAATAATTCATACTGTTATTACATCTTACTTTAGAAAAGTACAACAAAATCCCCAAAAGGAGTTACAAAATTTAACTCCATATGCTAAATCAGTGATGCCTCAGAGTTTGAAGCAGCTTATCATGCCTTCTGTCAAAAATTCTAGCTCAAATTTCCAAAATCGAAAAAAACCTTGCTGCATCAGCAGCTTTGAAAGTATTAGGAGAACCAATACAACCCCAATTAGCTCAAACAAAGAATTCACTTGAGTTATTAAAGGAAAAAACTGCTGTGGAAAAGCGAATGAAATTTCCAAAACCCCCAATTATGAAAAAAGGTCAAATGTTTTATCATCGGTATAAATTCCAAGAAACGCCTGAGCCTTCCCCTATCACATCTCGAGCTCCGTCAAAAACTTCAAATAACAATTCATCTTCGAACAATTTGCTCTCCTCACTTAAATCAAATCAGAGTTTTTCATTAATGCATAAATCTAAAGTTGGTAGTACTTCAGGGTTACAAACGTCAAAGACCGCTGTGAAAGTAAAGAGTGCTACAGGTTTACAGTCTTCAAGGACAGCTGCTAAAGTAGGGAGTACTCAAGGTTTACAAACTTCAAGGGCATCAGTTAAAGTAGTAGCGAGTACTACAGGCCTGCAAAATTCAAGAACAATTGTTAAGGTAGAGAGTTCTCCAGGTTTGCATTCATCAAGGACACCTGCTAAAGTAGAAGTAGGAAGTACTCTAATTGCAGAATCATCAAGGACACCTTTTAAAATTGAGGGTACTCCAGAAATACAATCAATATCAAATGCATCTTTGGAATCCATTTCTCGAAGTTGTTCTATTGATTGTTTACAAAGTCTATGCTTGCCATCCCCATTAAATGCAAGTATACAATATACAATAACTTAGTTGACTAAAAATTCCATTTGTTACAATTTAATAATTAGATGGTTGAAAACATTGTTGTTTAGGATAAACAGAAAAAAGGTCCTTTAAGTTGGGTTAACAGAAGATTTCCTACAATTTCAAATGATATAAGTGACTGGCAAGAGCATCATAAAATTATGACGTCGATGAACAACGGCCCGTACCCTTCTAAATATTCTCAGCATCCAAAATACAAGAAAAGTAGAGAACTATCTCCACCTGAAATAATGAAAGAGCAACCACTCCCTCATCGACGAGGACTGATTGGAATTGAAATTTCAGAGTTTGATGCAGGTTGTGCTGTATTCTACAAAGGTACCCAAGGCACTTACAACCCTCATTTGCATGGATCTGCAGACTACAATAATAACAATAGCATGGGCAATGATAACGGTAAATAAAATTAAGTCTTGCCTTTGTTATAAGGCCATGTAATTTTTGTTTACTGATGATAGATTGACCTCAAGTAATATCCCTTATAGGTATTACACCAAAAGTGGCCATCCCTATTAGAAAACGGAAAATAGTTGACCAAATTAATCCATTGGAGGCAGAAGTATGTCCAATATTACCGTTCAGGTTAGGGCTAAAGAGCGCAGAAAAGAGCAAAGACAAAATGGAATTAAACAAGAAGTCCAAAGCGACTCGAGTTCGAAGGAAAAAAGCAGATACCCTAATTAAGCCATCGGGATCGAAAGCAGAAATAATTATTGTAGCTCTTCCAACTAAATCTTCAGGGCCAGTATTTCTCCCAAAATCCAACACTTTATAAACATTGG
>JAQGAA010001532.1:0-15314 GCA_034696425.1 Isotoma viridis | reverse complement strand
GCCTGATATTCGTGTTAGTCGACATATAGATGCAGATTGTAAATCAGACACAGCAGTGGGTCGTAGAGAGGTACGTTATATACTAAAATTTAAAACGACTTTGTCATTTAAGCAGTTTCTTTACATTTGTTATTTAAAGTAGAAAAAATTGTAACTGTCCTTCAATCTTTTTTGGAAGTAATAATAGCAGGTCGTCCAGTTCAAGATTAACGAAACCAATTATTCCAAATTCCAATTAAAAAATTACAGGGTATAAGGTATAATGAGAATGAGACCTTTGCATAGCTGATTTTGATTTGAGAGAGCCCAGAGAATATTCATGTAATATTCTCTGGAGAGAGCCGTGAGATTATTTTGGGAATTCATGTAATATTCTCTGGAGAGAGCCGTGAGATTATTTTGGGAAAATTGAGATCATTCGGGAAATTGAGATTGAGATTATTGAGATTATTTTGAATTTAGTTTAGCACTATGGGGAAATTGAGATTATTCGGGAAGATAGTTTTGAAAAAATTGAGACTAGTTTGGGGAAATTGAGATTTATTTTGAGATAGTGAGAAAGTGAGATTGATTTGGGTGTGGACAGTGGGGATATTGAGGTTGGGGGGATTGGGTGGGGACAAATTGCATGGAAAGAACAAAGATCTATGATATCATCAATATGGAAAGAATAGATTTTTTCATTTTTTTATCGCTTATAGGTATTCTTATTACTTGATTTGATTAGGCTGTCTGGCTGGATTCAGCTTTACGGTTTTGCATTTTGACCTGACTTACAGAATTTTAATCATTTTGAAAACTACAGAAAGTTACAAAAAATCACAAAGAATTTAATAGATTTTTTACATTATAATAATTAAATTAGTGAATTAATCACAAAAAATATCAATATCCATAGACTGTAGTCTGTGCTGTGAAGAGTAATAATAATAATAATACCTAGAGGTAAAACAACCTAGGTAAGATCTCATCAAATTCGACAATTCGAAAAGGCTTATTATCTAGCTTCTGGTTATAGTTTACATTTTCAATTTCTTTCTTCCACTTTTTATTTCTTTCAGTATAAATATCAGTATAAATGAACTTTAATGATAAATGTGAAGATTTTACTTGTGATGTGAAGTGACATGCCAATGATTTATGAAATTTTCAACGAGTCTTTTAGGCAAAAACTATATTTTTACAAATTATAAATTAAAACGCATTGGGGCAATCACGTTAACTGCGTTGTTTATTCCACCCTTCCGACTTCTGCTTCCTAGTAAATGTTTTAGTTAAATGATTCGTAGTTTGATTTTAATCTTTAAAGTGAATTTGATACTATTTCTCTTATTATTTATTGTTGCAGAAAGTTTACACCAATCGATGTTCACTAAAAGGATGCAAGCAAAAAGAGATGATTCCAATCCTATGTGACAAGTGTAATTTCAACTATTGCCTGAAACATCGTCATGCCCAGGATCATAATTGCTCACAGATATCAGCAAAACCATTATCACGACCAGCAAAGGCAGCCATAGTTCGGAACTCATCGAATTCTAATTCTAGCAACAAATCGTACAATCAAACAAGCGGTGGTTCTTTTAGTACAAGTGTCAGTAACGCTGCCGCTTCAGTAAGTAATGGTCTTGGAAGAATGTTAGGACACCGTCCAGCTGCTCTACAGGCGGGCATGGTAAGACTTCTAAAAGACTTGACGACTCTTTTGTATAACAAACATGGCTTTATCTCACTATATATATGTATACTTTGGTTTGCAGTCGGACGAGGAAGCATTACGGCTGGCACTTCAAGCCTCTTTATCAGAATCATCTCCTGGTGCTACTCGACCCTCTGAAGGCACAAAATTATCTCAAGAGCAAGAAGATTTCATGCTAGCTAAAGCTATTGCCGAAAGTGAAAGAGAAACAATTGCAGCTGGTGGGTCAAGTGGAACCAGACGTCGTAGTAACAATAACAGTAACTGTGAGATAAGCTGAGTGATCGCATTATTGACCTAGGGACAAAAACAGTAGTTTACTGATTTAGCACTTTAATCATAAAGTCATCGTACACTCTTTTTAGTTGCGAAATCAGTAAACTACATCATAAGTTTAATTTAGCTTCAAGCAACTGATTCAAGTATGACTAACCTAATTTACCTGAGTACATTCTATTTAATATTTCGAATTAGTGATTGCATAAGGAGAGGGTGTAAACATTTCTTAGACTTCAATAATTCTTTTTAAAAACAATATATTGTATTACGTAAAATAGTTTAATAAGTACACATTGCTTTTCTATTGAATAAAACACAAAAAATTACTTATTACCATATGTACATAATATCAATAAGGTATTGTCCTTAAATAGTTATTATATTTTAATGTGGTCCAAAATCCAAGAGAGATATTTTCTTACTCTAGTATACACAACGGGAGCATTTCCAGCAGCGCATTGAGACTTTCCAAAGGAAACTGTTTAAAAAAAATTAAAATTAGGAAATGTAGACATATGCACAGAAAACGTCAAGCAAAACTAATTTTTAAAATATACCTATTCCTATTTGATAAACTCTAGCTTTAACAAATTTATGACTTGGTGACGTTAAATAAGTAAGAGGGCTCCCGGAATCCCCAGCACAGGAACCTTTGTTTTTCTCCCCTCCAGCGCAAATCTGTCAAGATAAAAGTAATTCGAGAACATTATTAAATTCTGTTTCTATCAATATATCAATCTTGTCAATCTATTTTAATTAATATTATTTTATTTTTCGTGATTTACTTGTCGTTCGGAAATAGTTATATTGTTAGAGCTGTATGCCTTCCCGCAATCAACATTGTCTTTCACCGGAACTGCTAATACTTGAAGTATAGAGCTGCCTTCCGTGTCTAAATACACCATTATTTCATAATTTTTTCAATATTTAATTAATTGTGTAATAACATAACTTAGCTGAATTTCAGTGGTAAACGTTTACCTGAATTCTTTAATTTCCCCCACCCAGCTACAAAAGTTCTATTGGGACCCCCTGATGAAGAAGCTGGTATTGGAGGTAGGTGGAATTCCTTAGCAAACGGAAGACAGACAGGCCTTGTAAAAACTGCGAAAAACATATAAACAAACTTTGCATTTCCTTATTAATTAAAGGTTTCAATCGTCATAATTTCTCACATAAATAGGTACACACTTTTTAATGAAGATTGCAAAACTGCAATGATACTCTTTTACACGAGTGGACTCGTCCAGGATCATAATATTTGATATCATATTCCAATCCAATACAATTATTCATGAACGATAAAACAAAGTTAACAATAATTGTATTGTAGATATTTCCATGAAAAAGCTGTATTTTCCCACAGATTGATTGCACATTGTTATATTGCCACTAGAACAAACTTTTATTTGTAATCATTATTGAGCGTGTGTATTTATTTGATTGGAAACCTGTGTTTAACCCCTTGCTTCATTGTGTATTAAATTTGTATAATATATTGCTATATTTATTCTGAAGCTAATAAAACATATTCAAGCGGAGCATGGATGTATTTTGTGTAAATCTAAAGGTAGAAATAGCAAAAAAGTAATTCTCCCATCAAGATCAGCTTCAAAGAACAACTTTTTTCACCCATGAAACGACCACAAGGTGAAGACGATTTCATGCAAAAATCAAGCATGTAGCATTAAGCTTTGAACCACCCTTTAACATACACCATAACCTTTACACCTGCCTCATGTAACTCAACCATAATATTCTTACTGACAATAGGGAATACTTGATAGATTTATTATTGATCTACGTTTTGTCTTTGTACAAGTACAATCTGCACTAAAGCTCTAAAAAGTGTTATCAAGTATCAAAGTGATCAATACAAATTACTTCGCTCAGAACAAGTTATGTGGACTCTCATCTCAACTGGATACCACTTACATACACATCTTCATATTATATAGCTATAATCGCTTGTCCATTACAAAACACACAGATCAGATTTTTAAAATATTTAAATGGTCATAATAGTAGTTTTCTGTTAAATAGATCAGTTAACTTTTTTCCATCTAAGCACACTGTTTTAAACATTTTTGGAATGAAAAGATTTAAGCATGTTATTCGGTCTTGAAGATATAGTAACTCTCTTGAGTGCCAACGCTAAATTCCATAATGATATGGAAATCAATTTTATTAGTTACAACATTTTGTGTCATACTGCATAAATCAAATGGTAAGAAAATCAATTAGATATAAGTGTAATAATAGAAAAGTTTTAAGGTATTTTTAAATAAAAGAACTGTTAAGACAGAGAGTATTAAAATTAATTATTTGACTATGAAATTTCAGAGCAAATACTCTTTGATAATTTTATCCCCAAAAATAGTGAGTACTTTTGAGTTCTTAACAAAAAAGTATTTTAGCATTGGTATTTTTCAAGAATGTAAAAAATATTATATAATTTCTTATGAAAAAAAAATAGTTTCTGCAACAATAGGAAGAGCCCATACAAGATTTGGGGTCAATATTGGGGGTGGAAATACATTTCCACGAATCGGAACAGATCTTCGAATCGGAACTCAGGATGAAGAAGATTATGAAGATGAAGATGATTCTATGGGGTTTAATTTAGGTTTTCGCTTAAGTCCATCTAATTCAGATAAGCCTGGAAAAGGGAGAGGACGAGGTGGAGGTAGAGGTAGAGGCAGAGGCAGAGGTAACAAAGGAAGAGGCAATCAGGGTGGTGGGAGAGGTAATAGTGGTGAGCAAGGACGAGGCCATGGTAATAGGGGAAAAGGTATGGGGCGTGGGAAAAAGAAAGGTCACAACCCCTGCGGACCTAATGGCCAGTTTTGCCCAAGGAATACATACATTGACTCATTAGGCCTGCAGTGGAGTACGAAAGTGCAAAATGGCACTGGGATTTTTTTACAAGGTGTTGGTGGAAAGAAAACATATAGACCTATTGGATACCAAGAGGTAATTAAAAGTGAATGTGATTCACTCAACTCAACAATGCTATATAATTACTACTTCCCTTTTAGTGTGTAATATCTTCTAATTATAAAGTTCTAAGCTTCTATAAATTTCTCACATAAATATTCGTGTGAAATTAGGTAAATAACAAACTAGGAAGCTGTAAAACACCTTCGGATGAATCTGGAGTCTGCAGACACTTGGAGCATTGTATTCTTGAGGAATTTCGAAGTGACTTTATAACATTTTTAGACTACACCTGTGAAATCCCTTATGGTAACTTTATCGGAGTTTGTTGCCCAGAAGAAGATGGAGAAAGTGAAGAAAGATTTTTCCCTTTACCTGTACCTTTTCCCACACAACCACAAACAACTACTAGACGAACTACCGCCGATATCCCCCCATTTCTAACATCCCCACCAGGGCCAGGCGTAGGATCTTCTCGAAGGCCATGTGGGGTTAGTTTAAAAAAAACTTTGAGGATTGTTGGAGGTCGAATTGCTGACCCAAAAACTTGGGTTTGGATGGCAGCATTACTTCGAGCTATGCCGGACGCTGGGTAATTAAATTTTAATTAAGTCAGAAGAAAATGAATTAAAATCTAAGATTTCGGTAAATTTATGGTATTTCATTATGTCAGAGACGTTAGAGCAGGTCAATTCTGTGGAGCCGTCTTAATTTCTGAATTTCATGTACTAACTGCTGCCCACTGTGTTGATTCGTAAGAGAAAGTCATTAATTATTTACATTAAATATTCAGATACTTCAGACTTCATAAATATTCGCAAAAACTAACTGTGTTTTCTTTTACAGCTTTCAAACGCAAGATCTAAAAGTACGTTTAGGAGAATATGATTTTAGCAATGATACGAGTTCGAAACATAACGATTTTGAAGTAGCTGCTATAATAGTGCACGAACAATTTAATAGGTAATTAATTAATTGACCAGTCTCAATCTCAATCGAAGATGATATTGTTTATCAAGTTCTTCACTTGTCTAATTCATACTTATTATTTTGACAGATATTCATATCAGAATGATATTGCCTTGGTAAGTCCGTCCATCTTTAAATACAAAAAATTGTTAATATAACTTTTCAACATTGGAATTAATTATTCATTCCGTCTAGGTAAAATTAAAAACATCAGCTTTCTTTGACCCACGAATCATTCCCATCTGCCTTCCACCCCCAAATAATGACAAATCGTATGAAAATGAAATCGGAATAGTTACAGGATGGGGAAGTAATAGATTATAAGCTGTATTTAGAATTTTTAAATTTAAACTTACTGCATACCCTTAGATGTCATGTATTAAATTGAAAATTATTTTTTAAATAATTTCCTCAACATTAGCTATATATTACGGAGGGCCTACGTCAAATACTTTAATGGAAGTTTTAGTTCCTGTCTGGAAACAGGATGATTGCAAAGCTGCATATACTCAACCGATTGAGGTACCCTACAGTATTTACAGTATAAAAATAACTTAAATTTTGACAAGACATTTTCGATATTTCTCATTGAAATGGTTTAGGATACAAATATATGTGCTGGAGTCAGGTCAGGCTCTCGTGACAGCTGTCAAGGTGGGTATTATCGTCTCTTAAAATAGTAAAGTTTGAAAATCTTGTACTATTTAAACTATTTAAGACTTATTGAAATTATTTTGAATTTTTCTTTCAGGTGATTCAGGTAATGACTGTTGTTGCAAATTAAGCCACTTTAATTTCCGACCTCAAGTAGTTGAATTAAGTTATCTTGTTTCAAAAAGGTGGACCACTACAACTCCAAGTAAGCGAGCTGTGGAGCGTCGTGGGTGTGGTTTCATGGGGTATTCGTTGTTCAGAACCCGGGTATCCCGGAGTTTACACAAGAGTATCAAAATATTTAGACTGGATTGAAACTCATATGTAAATATAAATTATTAACCTAAACCCTAAACGCTCATCAGTGTCAGTAATAAAATATAAAAAATACGTAAGGTGTGAACTTATTAACACAACCAAAAATCTCCCTCTTGAATACTTTCAATATATCTAGAATAGATTTAAAGGCTTTAGATTTAAGAACACAAACTTACTGGAAGAGACGTTCTTAATTTCCTCAGACAATCTGATTAGTGCTATATCATTTTGAGAACCAGCGTTTCCATCATAGCCAGGATGAATGATTAAATCTTCGGGCTCATAATCTTCCGTTTCACTACAAATTTGTTTGCCGTCAATCTCCCCACAATCCAAGTCCTCGTCTGCATCCGTTTCAGAAACTCGAATTAATTCTCTGATAAACAATTAAAACAAATTCCATACGACTTACTTAACTCATAATTTGTGATAATTATATAATGTGCTTTTAAAAACCAATTAAACTTACAGCTTTGCATTTTTCTCTTTAAAACAATGAGCTGCCGTTAAAACATATCGGGACGAAATAATGGATCCTCCGCATGTGAAATCAACAACATCATCATCTTCATCTGCAAATAATTAAAGCATTTAGCATTTACATTGAATTAAGTCACTATACGCTTGCTTTGCATTTAAATATTGAAAGTTTCTTTCAAACTAACTTTTCATTCCAATCCGGGCCATCCATGGGAGCTCCCAAGGGGCAGCATTTCTTCCTCCAATGATTCTTGATGATAATCCAACCTGACCACACTGTGAGTTGTCAGGAGTAGGAAGTAACTGAAAATGTGGATGTTCTGTATAATCTGGTTCAGCATCTTCAATGTACTCATCAACCGGGCAACACACCTGTTTATATGTTAAAACACAAGGCTTAGCTTTCATCGTTAGGAACCTATTTTTACAAATTTTTGAAAGAGTCACAATGTTTTGAATAAAGTTTCTACTTTAACCCAATCAATTTCGTCCGGAGTACTTGGCCCATCACAAAATGTCCGTCGCAATTCACTGAATTGTTTTTTCCTTAGTAAGCCGTTTAGTGGAGGACAATTTTTTAATTTTCTTTCAAAGCTGATACATAATCCTGGTTTCTCTTCCGAGTTAAGATTAGATGTGCAATTTTTCACCAATTCATCGAATCCGTCTATACATTTTAAGAAATATTAATTTACAGAACTAGTTAAAAACAATTGAGTTATCGCTTAAATTCCATACTTGATGAATAGCACAAAAAGGTAAGCAAAAGTAACAATTGCTTGAAATTCTTTCCCCAATTCAGCATTTTTGTCATATCGTATTTTATTGTAGTCTGAAAATAATTTGACATTTAGTTATAAATTGTAGCAGAGTTATTTTTTCTGCATTGACTAAATAATTGTATATTATGGACACATGAAAATAAGGAACTGAAAGAATTAATTTGCTTTTTAAGATTATAGTATTGAATGTCGATACCAGTACAAGTTGTACAAGTGACCACAGAATAAACTTCTTTCAAACCACAGTCACTAAACCGCAAATAAAAAGATAGGAAAAGAGAATACTGACTGCAGTGATTGATAACAACAATTGTTTCTTGTGCAATCTTTACATTGCGTGCTAAGATTGAGATGAGAATATAAGTTGAAATAAGTGGTAAGTGGTGGTAACTAAGATGAAGATAAAGCGATAAAAGAAAGACGTCATCAATTTTTTTTTTTAAGATTTACTAGATGCTATAGTTTGCGTACCAATAACAATCACACTTTATAACGATGTGTATCACTCGTCATTTTTATAAACATTATACCATTACCAACATTTATACCATTTAGATTTAGTGACAAAAGTAAGACTCGTTCGTATGAACAAGACAGGTATGACGAGTTTGAACTCAAAATAATTAAATAACAAAAATGCATTCAGTAAATTTCAGTTCAGATTAGTCGCATTTCTTGGAATTAATCGTAGACCTTTTAAATTGGAAGAGATGTGTGAAATCTACGATTTTGGAGAAATTAACATTTTGCATGAAGTTATAAATTAACAATTGCAAAAGTAATTTGCATTTCCTGGAAAATGAAATGTAGTGAGTAGAAAATTGTTGCTTTCTTTATTAAAGCTGGGTCAAATTATAAGATCACTTACTCACAATTCGTAGATTGTATGTAGAAGTCTGTATAATAATTCAGAATTCCTAATTTCTGTCCATCTGACTGATCTTCATGAAAATCAAGTAAACCAACCAGTTTTTTGCAAAAACACCTTTTTTAATAGCAAATTCCAAGGGCACATTGAAATGTAGCAGCTGAAGGAAGGTTTATAAAAGAAAAATTATAATCATCTACAGCACTAAAGAATCATGGTTCTTAAAACAATATATTTATTAAAGATACAAAGCTTGTGAAAGATCTCTATAAATATCCATTTTTGTTACATTCTCAGGATCATGATCGGGTTAGCAGTATTTAACCGATTTAATTTCTTCGGAAAACTTCATTTTAATGAATTCTATTTGAATAAATTATCATGGTTTGTCGTTTGTCGAAAAATGGACATTTAAGTTCATACCCTTCAAATGATGATGAATATAATTTTATAACGTTGTTTCATGTTTGTCTGTAAAACGTACAGAAGTATGTTCTAGCGTAAAAATACTTCTTTAAAAGAATTTAGGGTATAGCCAACTCAGTCAAATACCGTAACTCTTAATTTAATAGCCTACAAAGATTTTTCTGTATACAAAATAATCAGATTGCTCAGCTAATTTAACTTTTCTCTACTGTTTTCAAGCACAAATACATCATTTTTATTGCTTATACATTTGTGTATTTCATAGCTTTTTATTAGACTGATTTTTCCATTACTCTAAAAATAAATATTCAAAGGGCATTTGTAGTTGGTTATATGAATATGAAATTAAATTAGTATAAAAATGACTTCGAAAGAATAATAATATAAATTACTTAATATTTCTCAATTGAAAGAGATTCACAAATTAAAGTTTAAAAAGTTAAAATTTTATAAGTTATAACAATTTAGCAAGGGTATTTTATTTGATTATGAAATGAATTCATTTTTTGCCTTTGGCTTTAAAAATAAATTTACGCATATAACAGTTCAGTTTCAGTTTCAGTAGGAGCAAAAGACGA
This sequence comes from Isotoma viridis, assembly GCA_034696425.1. NCBI lineage: Eukaryota > Metazoa > Arthropoda > Collembola > Entomobryomorpha > Isotomidae > Isotoma > Isotoma viridis. The sequence continues at coordinate 5,324 of JAQGAA010001532.1, read as the reverse complement.
GTAAAAAACTTATAATAAAAGAGAAGAGCTAAAAAGAGAGATTTTTACAGGAGGGAAAGGGAACTAAAAACCTCATAACAAAGTTCAGTAATAATTGTACTTCTACTTCTGATAAGTTTGACATTGACAGCTGCAATTTGATACTATTTACAGTGTACTGTTGATTGTTAATTAATAAAAAAATGAATTAGCAAATAATCCTAAAGTTACAGATTAATTTCTTAATCAATCAGAAGTTTTGAGTTTAACATCCAAATAGAAGTCATATAATAAAGGGTGACCTGACTACCTGACCGGTAAACGTGTAGGTTGTGTTCTAGAATTGAATCTCTATAAGAGTTGCTTTTTAATGAACATTCTTATACCATATTGTGTGCATATGGATTATGGACTAAGTGATGATTTGAGACACATCATCAATAAAGTGTTCCATGTGCAGTCCAATTAATCCAATAAAAGAGTTAATTATAGGTAATTACAGATCATAACAACACACAGGAGACACAGATTAATCCAAACCAATTTATCCAACTAGTCCTAATCTACAGCCTAGGGTGAGTTTTAAAATGTATTACCTGATGTTTATGAATAAAATTTGCTTCACTTTTTCTTAATTGTTCCAATCAGTCAAATCAACTTAAAGACTACAAAAAACTATGCAAAAATCTTTCTTGAATCCTGATTGTATAATACTGAAAAATCTCATGCATCCATTCATTTTAGCATTACACATTATCGATGGAGTGGAGTGTATGCATTTATATTATAGTATGTGTACCAAGGCATTTAATAAATGTAGTAATAAGTAATCCATACGTTGGATTTCGAATCAAAGAAACTTAAGAATGGAAGTTTTACTTCATACTTCATAAATATTTAGAACCAGAAATAATGTTGCTATAATCAAATGTCAAATTCATACCACTTTGAAATTTGAAAAGATTATATCCTATATAATTTTTAAACTTTAGCTTATTAAAAATTATTGGGTGATTAGATTACTGAGGGTCTACTAAAATGAAAATTAAGGATTCTCAATATCTCTATGCAGATTATTTTCCAGATTTGTAGAAATCAGCTCAAACTTAACGTATTGTGACACGAGATTATGCTATTTATTTTTGTTTCTATTTCCCTTACTGTAATGAAAATCAAACTAGTAGGTACTACTGGAGAAAGCAACGAAAGTTAGAGAAAGTACCATTTACACTTGGTAGCATATTGTAGGGCAACAAACAGACGGCAGATATTATTGTGGGTTATTTCATGATTGAATTTAAAGCGAAAGCACTGCCAATCTTAACATAGGAACCAGAATGGAAAAAGATACATGCCTAAAAATTAAAGAGTATTTTGCATTTTGGAAAACATGGAAAAACGATTCATTGCACATTAGTTATTGATTTCTAAATGTTTATAAAAAATCGGCTTCCTTGCCCAAAATTTTCATTTATCAATATTTTCCATTTTACATATTTTTTGCATATACTAACTCAAACTTTGCTCCCCAATTCAAAGCCAACTGTTGCTGACTGTCAAAACCTCGCTTCGGTTTATACACACGTAGTTTGCGTAGTATCTTCAACAACTTGCTCACAAAATGAATCGATTTTATTAAATCGAACCCCTGGAATTATTGACTGACATTTAAAATTCTGACATGCAATGTAATGGTTATGCTTATGCCCATAATAGTCAAAACTTGAGTCAAGCTTAACTAAATACCCAAATATTGATTTAGAATTTTACGGATGAACCCTCGCTCTCCTATTTCCTGTGTAGAATATAATCTGCTGACATATAGCCAAACGGATTCGAAGAGGATCCTAACTTCCTAAATGATCTAATTAGTTTAGAATTTCCGGACGAAAAACAAATACCACTTGAAAGACAAAAGTTGGAATAATTTAGGTTATAATGCTAATTATTACATAATTTGCATTCCGTACTTTTCCCAAAAAAAGCTAGGATGTCTACTAACTGGAGCACGGTGATTTGTTGTGTTAGCCTTGGGTTAATTGTTCGATGGGGGGTTGCCTTGTTCCCTTATTCGGGGGAAGGGCAAGCTCCAAGATATGGAGACTTCGAAGCCCATAGACATTGGATGGAAATAACTGTCAATGTACCACATAGGTAAAACTTACAGTTTAATTATTATTATTATTTATGTATTCGAATAAGAGTTGCATGAAATTTATTTGAATATCTTGGGGTGTTATGTCCAGCAAATGGTATTACAATTCATCCGTAAATGATCTCGAGTACTGGGGGCTTGACTACCCACCTTTGTCAGCATTTCACAGCTATGCTCTTGGTCGAGTTTTCAAAAAGGTGCTCCCACAGTCTATCAAGCTTAAAACGAGCCGAGGTTATGAAAGCCCCTTATTGAAATTTTGGATGCGATTGAGCGTGTCTGTGAGCGATCTATTGATTCCAGCTCTAGTCGCTTTTCACTTGAAGTATTCCATTCCGAGACAAAGATTTGCGACATGGGTGACAAGTACGTGTAAAACGTCTATTTATACTTACTAAACATTTTAATTTTACTTTATAATATTTAGATAACCTTTATCTTTTGTTAATTAATTAATTTTTCAGTACTTCTACCCTTAATCGCCCCTCCTTTCATTATGGTTGACTACGGGCATTTCCAGTACAACTGTGTATCCTTGGGCCTGACTGTATGGGCTATTGTGACCCTTTTCTCAGAATACATTTCTCTGTCAGCTATTCTCTTCACATTAGCTGTCCACCATAAGCAAATGTCCTTGTACCATTCCTTGACATTCTGTGCTTACATGGTTGGCACAGTGGTCATGAAACGAATAGATGTACTAACCACATTTCGCATAGGGTCAGTGATAGTGTCAACAATTGGATTGATGTGGTTACCTTTCGGAGACTACTGGGTTTACGTGTTTCGAAGGATCTTTCCTTTTAAAAGGGGGGTCTTTGAAGATAAAGTGGGAACATTCTGGTACGTCTTAGATCGTTTCATTCCAATCAAGGGAGTGTATCCCGATCAGTCTGTGGCAGAACTTTGCGGAATAAGTACTATATTGTTACTCCTACCGTCCACTCTTCATCACTTCTGTCGAGCTTCTAGTCTGGTACATAAATCGTTACTTCATTGTCATTTACTAATTACATGTTTATACAATGTCTATACAATTTAATTTTCTTAAAATTTAAATTTCAGAAAGTCCAACCAGAAATTTTACGAAAAGTGTTCTTGATTCATATGTTCAATGCTTCGATTGTTTGCTTCTTGTTCTCATATCATGTTCATGAGAAGACAATCATGCTACCCACCTTAGCTGCTGTCCTTCTAATTCCATCCTTTCCCATAGCCTCTGTGTGGTTCATCTCTGTGGCATCTTTATCCTTGTATCCTTTGTTTTATGAAGAGAAATCTCATATCGCTCTTCTTTGTACAACTTTACTCTTCATCCTTATTGCACAACAAGGAAAACTGTTTCATTCAATGAAGTCATTACTACTCAAGTATGTGAAATTTATTTGTTGGAAAATAATAATATAATTATTGCTTAATTGTTACACGAATTTGCGTACATAAAAATGTTTTTTGCCCTAAAGTTAAGTAATTTTGTACTCTCTAGATTCTTATTCATTGGATCTCTTGGAGGATATGCTGCCTTAATATTTGGACTTCATTTCATAACCCCACCAGGAAAACTGCCACATTTGTTTCAGGCTGGAATTGCCGTCTACTCATTCATTCATTTTGCTGCATTTGGCATTTATTTTCACTGGATTCAGTTCCCTCTTGGACATATTTCTTTGACGGCTCGAGAAAGAAGCTCAAAAAAGGCTGTTAAAAAGAATCAATAATTTAACTTTTTGTGTTCAAGGGTTTTTGACTACATAATAATAATAACACTTAGCTGTAGACTAGATTATTATTACCCGTTTAAAACATCCTGTAGCACAAAGTAGTATATTTATTGGGTTTAGAGGACCACTTTACAAAGTTGATGTGCTTAAAAAGCCAGGAATACTACTTCTGGTACCAAGTAACGTGTGAGTTAGTTATAAGAGCTGCTATTACTACAATTTCTGGTAAGAAATGCCTGTTTAATAAAATTCAATTGATATGTTAATGACTCGTTGGCCTTGTGGCATTTGTGGCAATATTTATTCTATTGAAATGTTTATGAATGTACATATCCTAAGAATATTCTTGAAATAAATCAAAAAATCCTTTACCAAGTATGTTACAAATAAATCTTCTGTATTAACAAAAATACTTTAACTCATATTTTGCATACGGTTGATTTGACTTTAAAAGGTTGGAACAATTTAGGTTTGTCAAGTTCTTTGATAAAAAAAAATTGGATATTAGATCAAACGTGCAACAACTTCTTTTGTCCTTTGACAGATTAAGACGTGTAATTGTCACATCATTCAAAATGACTGAAGTGGAAGCATTTGCACCTGGAAAAGTAATCCTTCATGGAGAACACACTGTGGTTTATGGAACCAAAGCTATAGCTATTAGTGTGGGTCTTAATACAACAATCAAAATTACTAAATCTCCTACAACTGTGAAAGTAAAATTCCAGGAAGTTGGAATAGACACGGAGTTTTCACTACAAGAGTTGGAGGACTTAAGAAAATCATTTGGACCTAAATTTACGTATGGACCAGATTTTGAAACCATTTCATTTGTATTTTAAATTATTTTAAATTACTACAAATCCTTCAGTTTGCGGTTTAATTACAATTTAACGATTTCAAACATGTTTCAGATATGACTATTTAAACTCTGAAACATTGGTTCATCGTGACTCTGAAGTAATAAAATCTCTTGAGGAATTTGTAAATCATCGGGCACTGATTACTTGCCGAGAAGAACTCAAAGCTGCTTCAAAAGCTGCATTCGAAGCATTTATTTTTCTGTATTTAGGAATTTTTAACAAGCTACAGGCAGTTGAAGTTAATATTAAAACTGATCTTCCTGTTGGAGCAGGTTTAGGGTAAATTTTTTACTTGTTTTTGCGTTTTGTGAATACTTAAATTTGCTCTAAAATTGCATAATAACCATATATATATATATTCTTTTCATACAGCTCTTCAGCTTCGTTTGGTGTAGCTCTTGCGGGTGCCCTACTTGTGTCTGCTGGCCGACTGAACAAAAACAAAATAGATAAAGAATTGGTACAATTATGAAAAACAAAAATAGAATTAATACTATACATCAAAGTCGAATACTGTTCATATTTAATTATTCTTCTGACTTTTAGGTTAATCGTTGGGCATTCACGAGCGAAAGCTTTGTTCATGGTAATCCAAGTGGCTTGGAC
>JAQGAA010001531.1:0-15321 GCA_034696425.1 Isotoma viridis | reverse complement strand
CAAAGTGATCACTTATCTCTTTTGCATCTTCAATTATTCTTCCACTAGTTTGATCTACGAGTTTGTGAATTCCATTTTCTTTTCTTTTTCTACCGACTTCTTGGTTAAAGAGCTTCCAAGAGGTTTTAGCCGGGTTGTCGCTTTTTTGTGCAATTTTTTCTAACTCATCTGCTTTTAGTTTTTCGCACATAGTGTTGCATGACGCTCTGAGGTGTTTAAAACTTTCCCAGTTTTCAGGTGTCGGATTGTGTTTCGCTTTTGATTTAGCTTTGTCTCTTTGTAGTAATAATTTTCGAAACTCATTTGTAAGCCAACAAGGGATATTACTTTTCACTCTAATAGCTTTTTTGGGAGCAAATTTGTCCAACATCATCTTGAGTGTAGCATCTAGTAAGGCAAAATTTTGGTCGACTGACTTGTTGAATTGAAATATCCACCATGGGCCTTCGTTTATGAATTTATTTATTTCATCTGGGTTTATTGATTTAATTGATCGACATGTGATAATTTTTGGGCTGTGAACTGAAGATTTAGGTTTATGTTGGACGGTGAATATCAGGTCATGGTCAGCTATTCCAGTACATATAATCCCTGATTGTCGATTTGATTTGATATTATTGGTTATTATAATATCAATTAAGGTTGATGAAGTTTGCGTGACCCTAGTCGCGTTCTTTATGAGTTGGTAGAAGTTATTCCTGTATAGAATAGCTTTCATTGCTTGAGCATCGGAGGTGGATGACATCATATCAATATTTATGTCTCCGATGATATAGGTGTTATCAGGTGCAGCTTCTAGATATTTGTCTATTGTTTTTCGAAATGCTACTGCTGGTGCCGGCGGTCTGTATATTGCAATTAGATTTATAGGCCGGATGTATTTTTTGCTCATCACAATTCGTATTGATTCGACGGGGTTACCAAAAGGTGATGTTTTTTGTTCAATTTGCCATGTGTCATTTACGTATATGCATATTCCTCCTCCTTTATTTTGCTTTTTTACATTCTGTCTGTCCTCTTGAAATGAAACTCGTTCCTTAATTCCTAAAAGAGGAATGCACATTTTTTTAATAAATCCTCGGAATCTTGTTCCAAAATCAGTGAATCTCAGTATTGAGTTTAAAATTGAAGGAAATTTTAAATTAAAAGTTTTAGGAAGTCGGAATGCAAAATTTGAACTGCTGTAAGAATACTATTTTTTGTTCAATTACAATAAATTTAATTAAGATACACGCCGTGATGTGATCTTGGATGCGACGGTATAATAATTGATGATTTAATTCTTTCATTGCACATTACTGTTAGACTGTTACGCCTTTCTCAATCAAATAGAAATGACAGCGTTATGAAAAGGCCTATCGCAAATGTTTCAAGTTGGGATGGAGTTTTTATCATCATTTTGGAATTATTAGATGAATCCACCCACGTGGACTTGTTTGAATTACATTGGGCTTCAGGTAATAATTGTCTTGTGATGATTTTGGAAATTATTGACACCTAAATAAAATTTAGGTTGGAGCTTTATATGAAATCGCCATTAGTTCAATTTGCGCTTACTTTATTTTAGGTCCAAGTACTTTACTACCGGAATGTAAGAATTTCTAATAATTCTTGCCAACTTTGCTTTTATTAAAATAATGTTTTATGTTTGAATTAGATAACTTAAGTTTCAATCTCACTTAGATAATGCTTGTGGAGGTAGTATTTTTGGTACAAGTGGAATAATTAGTTACTACATTGGGGAAACGTACCCAACCAATGAACAGTGTGTATGGATTCTGTACAGTCCTGTTCCTTCATTTAATTTCAAATTACTAAAAAGTGGAATACCATGCTGCAGTAGCTGGCTTTCATTGAACGTCATTGATCCTGAGAATGGGATTCTTTCCATTGGTGACACTACTTTCATGAGGTATTTGTAAAGATAAATTGCAGTCATAAGCAAAGCATGGAAATAAATGATTTTTCACGTCCAATCTAGAGAGAAAAATTCAAATGCAACTGTTAAAGGACCTTTGGTCATCATAACATTCCACTTCAATTCATCTTTGATACTTGACAATGCAACAGAATTTGTCTTAGAGTTTGCAAGTTCCAACCCCGAAGATCTTTCAGACTACTCACTCCAAAAGTATCGCATAATTCACAAGAACGAAAGGAATGATAATTTTTCTTATCAAATTGTTAATGAACTGCCATTAGAAACGAATGAGATACTGATACTAGGTTTTAGTAGTACCAATTACCGTCAAAACACTCGGGGTCATTTTGGTGGTAGGATGAATTCAAAGATGGACTTGCAAATTGTTTTGGATTTTCTAAACGACAATTCATCGACATTCGAAGGCACAGATGGACTTAATATCTACTCGTATAAAGGAAACTGGACTTTTATTGATACAAGGAGTTTAGACGAGTCATGTGAAATTTTCGAACTTCCAAATCATGTTGAAAATACCAACAATGGGAAGTGGGAAGCTCGAGGAGAATTACAGCACTCGTTAGACTTAGAGATTGACAACACAGCTTTTCTACTCATTTTAAAACGGAAATCTTCGTCTAATCTTGTTTTCAATGTCACTTGGGAAGAATGTTAGTATAAAATTTTACATTGTAGTTGGAACCATTTTAAATTTCAATATGGGGAACAAATTGGCTTTAATGTAACAAATTTAGGAGATGTGTTGATAAAATACAAAATAACAAATGATTGTCGGTCAAGGTTTACATATATTTTTTCCTTCTTTAATAGACATAGACAGCGACTGTGGCGGAATCATTTCTGGAAACAATGGAACGATCCATTACAAGTACAACGAACCGTACAACAATAATGAGTTTTGTGTTTGGATTATTCATGCTCCTGGACAAAACATAGACTTGACGTTTACACTTGTTTTAAGTAGTTTGCAAGAGTGCTGTGACCATGTAACCATTACTCCTTTGCATCCTAATGATGGATTATTGGGAAGTCCACGTGTACTCAAGTAAACATTTCATTTGCTAGGATTGATTTTAGGGTAGTTGTTACAAATTTTTATGTAATTGCATTTCTTAACATAGATATTACGAAGCCACTCCAGTGCCAAGTTCTGTTGCAGTTATGACATTCACATCCGACTCAAGAGTTACCTATCGGGGGTTCAAAGTAAGATTTTCTACAACTAATAGGTCTAAACACTATAGCGGAAGTACGGCAGATGATGCAAATTATCTCTACCGATTTAAGCACACAAGAAAGTATGGAACAACATTGTCCATTCCTTCATCTTCTCAATGTCCTATGAAATCAAACGAGATACTTGTATATGTTGCAACTCCAAAAAGCTTCAATACTTTTAACTCCAGTACTGTAGAGTTTCAGGATTTGAATTTATATGTGAACGAAAACTGTTCTACAGACTCCTTGAGATTTTATGAAGATGTTACAGGTTACGGAGCAAGATCTCGGTATCACATGTGGGAACTTGAGAAATCATTTCGTTCATATTCAAAGTCCGAAGATGATGATGCCTCTAACTCTTCAAATAACTGCACTCAAGAACTGACAGCGAGTTCAGACTACGATTTCGGAACGACCACACTTTCATCAGTTTTGGGAAGAACCTGTCGACCAGAATGTTATAATACTAATGTGTTAAAAGAGCTACCTGACAAAAAATTTGTTTGGAAAGTTCCATTCATTGCAATTTATAAATCAGTAGTTAAGCAAAATGTAGATCAAAAAGGGATTCAATTTAAAATAAGCAAATAGACATGCATTTATTCGGCCTTCAAATAATATGATTTAACCTGCAAAAATTAATGCAATTTGCGAACGCGATTTCTAGTATGTTTTAAAATTTAGCCTTAAAAAAATATCAAAATTGCCTTAATTTAAAAAAATGTCTTTTCGTTCAACTGCATAAAAAAAATTTTGGGTGTTGAAAAACAAAAATTCAAATTAAACACAGATTCCCCTTAACGTACGTAAATTGCTGTTAATTTCATTAAACTGTAGTTAAGGAAAAGATAGTAAATACACCGTTTAAAGATGTAAACATTCAGTCACATGTATATTTATGTATTAATAAACATGCGACAACCTCTATTGACCATATAATTGTATGTTCTATAAGTTCAAGGGAAATACGTCTGCTAAGTTAACTTGAAATAGAACGTATCAACATGTACTACAATGACAATGCAACCTTTGTTCAAGTTCAGACGGAATCGTATAGTTTCATACATCAGAAAATCAGCAAAAAAATTTGGAATCGACCAGCTTTTCTTATTTTTGATAATGGTTAGATTTTAGATATGATATGCTTAAGGGGTAGGGTTCAAAGTTGCAACTTTTATAGTTACTGCCCAGCTAACGCTATGACTAGCAACAAGAATATGGTAACAAAAAAACGAGTTAAGAGATTGAGTTTGCATAATTTTTTAGTTTGTTAGTTGAACCATTGCAAGCCAAATATATATTTTTATGCATTATGTTTTATTCCATTAATAAAGAGATAAAACATTTACAGCCTTATATGCTTTATTTCAATTACAATTTGAGTTTTATTGTGTAATGGAACACAATTTTAATAACATATTGTGATAAAAATACAACATTACTTTGAATTTTGCATTGCATTGATACAAATTTATATGTGTAGATGCTATTAGCATGCATGTTATTCCATGCACTTGAATGCACCTATTCATTCGTAGAGTTAATCAAGTTTCAATTGCATTTTAATCACTTTTATAAGCATATGCAATTAGAGTGGAGGTGCTTAAATAAATCCACCACAATTCCCGGTTTAGACCCTTGGGACTGTCTATGAAGGTTCTATCTAAGCGATTATTTACATCAATCCGTTTTTTTGCTTTTTAGGACACCGTGGGAATAAATGGATGAACTTTAAATTCATACTGTTAACTTATAAGTGATACAGATTTTATTTTGGAATTTTTTATTGTGTAATAAAATGAATTTAATTAAAATCTTGTTTTAGGACGTTTATCCACCCATTCCTTTATTTTAGGCTCGTCTACCAAAACAGCCTTTGACAATGTTTGCAAAGCTGGATAAAGCTTCAAAAGTTGAACTCGATTATCATACAACTCCACATTGTTAATTGCATGAGCTAAGTAGATATCAGCCCAAGTAAGTTTCTTTCCAACCAAATGACGCCCTCCATTCTGAGCCACCATTGAATTCAGTTTGGACAAATACTTCTCATCCGCGACTTTGGTAATCTCTTCGATTTTCTTACTCTTTTCTGCTGAGTCTTGTTCAGGCATAATTGGACCCCACACTAATTAAAACACAAATAATTCTTTTGACTAATTGAAATTTTTTGGTATTTTCAAATAAACTACATGTTTTCAGTAAAGGACTTACACAACATAAACTCTCGAATCGCATCCACAAACTCATCACACTGAGCCGTTTCAAAATCATTGGAGCCAACGAGGTTAAACTTTTTAGCAAAGTATCTCGTAATAGCAAGTGATTGACAAAGCTTTTTCCCTTCAAACTCTAACAAGGGAACTTGACCCCATGTGCATTCTATAAGCAAAAAATTTGTTTTTAAATGTTAAAAATTTAAGAGAAATAAGAAACTTTAAAGTTACTTACTGTCTTTAATTTCCTTGGGAAGTATAGTTGGAATTTTGACCAACGGTGTCCTTATATCCTCCCATTTTAACCCTCCGTATGACATAATCATACGAATTGGTTCGCATAAGCCTCGGCCATCGTAATAAGTTAGTTTTATTGACATTTTGTTAAAAATAGTAAGAAAATGATGAACACAAGCTGCTTCCACGATGAATGGTTTAGTAATGAAAGCAATTTGCAAGCTTTCGAATATTTAATACGTGATGAATGACGTTTAGTTCATGTTAATGTTTTAATTGAAAAACAACTTAAGATTACAAAAATAGATAATATTTCACTTACAAGTACGTATGGAAGGAAAAAGTCAATTGATTTAATAATCGGGTTTGTTCAAGTGTTTCATTGCTTTACTTATCATCACCGACTTTTAGTAAAATTGTAAAGATAAGATTATAAAGACACGAGTTTAATTTTCACTTCGAGCTTCGCAACATTTTTATTTGGGAACAATTTTTAGTGTTATCTTTGCTTAACAAAATATGTTATTTAGGATTTATTGATGGGTTTTCAGTTTTAAATTAATTATTAACAATAATGTAACATTATGGACAAAATCTTGATTTTATTTTAAAAAATAACTAAATTTTTCTGAGTTTGATGACTGAGTTTATTATTAAATAGTAAATTCATTCTGAAATTTATTTAATTGTTGAGTTAATTTAATTTTTAATTTTTTTGTTTAATTTCTAAAATCCATTTGATCATAATTCAAAGTTAAACAAATTTTTTAATTTATTTCAGTAATTAATTTGACTAAATAACTAGTTAAGTTTATTCATTTATTTTACTAAATACTATAAGACAATAGCTATAAGATAAGCTCATCTTCAGTTAAATATTAAACTTAAAGTTTATTAAGTTTTCAACGTAATAAATTCATTAGTTTTTTAAGCATTGAATTCACAAATAAAATAAAATAAAAGTTTCAGTTCTGCTGGTACTTCCTTTCTTAAAACTTTCAGGTCGTTTCTGCTCTTGGCAAAATACTTTAATTATATTATTTAATTTTTTCAACCAACCACCAGTCATAGTTATATTTCTTTTAAGTAAAAGAAATGCTCTTGCATAACTGACTAAATTTGATGGCAAGGTACGTAATGAAGATACATCCTCAGTTCCATGTACCTTGTCACTATTTTGCAACATTTTGTCCTATAGTTCCTTATGGGTATTTGCCAAAAGGTTGTGAGGTACATGAAATGAAGAATAATGAGTCGCAATTACGATTAGCCAATGCAGTGATTGCACAATCCCCTACAGTTTCTGTTAGTCTACCCGGTTTTAAGCTTTACTCTCGTATTTAATGCGAGTCTCCATAAAAATGGCATATAAAACACAAGGTATATATTATAAGTTTTAAAATATTACATAACAACTTTCTTGAAAAATATTATATAGAAAACAGGACATTCAGCCTTATTATTTGCAAATCCATCATAGTTGTTTATAAATTATGAAAGCAAATGCTGGCATTTTATTGATTTTTATTGAGAATGGATAGTTTTAGCCAGTTTCTTGAAATTATTGTACCTTACATCTTTTTCTTACAGATTGCAAGGTATTCCGAGTTTCTTTATCCAAACGAGCAGCAGTTTTTAGGCGATCTTGCGATGCCATATAGATCAGAGCCTTGAGAAAGCGAAATGTAAAACATTTAATTCAATTATCCAATTTTTGCTTCAAACTTTCAGTAAGTTATGATCCTTCATAAAATTTAAAATTGTATAAGCCTGGGAATTGATATCGAGGTACCATGTCCACTGCACTGCAAGTCGTCAAAAGTCATTTCTTGTGAACTCTTCACTCGGATCTGCTAACACTGTCCTCAAATAATCTTATACTTAGGAACTGTAATTGAAGACACTGATTGCCAATAAAAAAACACAAACCCCATCTCAATCTTTAGACTTTTTTTACCAAATAGTTACCTTGTTCATTTCCTACAATTATACAATTGTCTTTGCAAAAGTTTAAGTTTAATAAGTATTGCGTTAATTCAAAAACCCCTTGAAATAAAACATTTCCGCTGGGACATGGGAGTAAAAAAGAAGCAATGATGGGTGAATTTGATTCACAAATCGATATTCTTTGATTTTAATATTCTAGGCTATATTTACTTAATAAAACATACGACATTTATACTAAGTATTCAATACGGAAGGACTGGAGGATAATGAAATAGACATTTTGCAAAAATGCCCAAAATTGACCTCAGATTTAAATCAATTGATCTAACTTATTTCCTCAATAAACATCTGAGTTCATTCCCAATAAAATGGAACTCCAAAGATCAACTATTTTCATTTGACAAGAATGAGAAACACAGATTGTGGTGGTACTTTTGGTCCCTTATAATTCCATTAATTGGAATCGGTCCGGTAGGCTTGGTCTTTTATAAACAATTGATTCACCCCAAAGACGGCGTCACAGCTATACATCTTGTCATTTGGGCAGTTATCCTGCTATGCCTGCATTTTGTCTTGTTTGCAGCTGGAGCAGTAATACTGTTTGGAGAAGAAACGGTTACAGTTTATAATGTCCTTGCAATTCACGGACAAAAAATGAGTAAGGCAATCTAGTTTTTACAAACAAAATTAATAAAAATATTTTTAATGAATTTTTATGAAATTCTGTAGAAAAAGAAAAGTCAAAAATGAAAGATGTGCGACCAACTCAGCATCAAAATCGCATAATCGCAAAGATATCTCCTTACGTCACATGGATGTTCAAAGAAAACGGAAAACTTGACAAGCTGGGCTTTTCTTTAATTGCAACGATGATATTTCTCAAGTTTATGACTTCAGTCCCACCGGCTGTTGCGTTGGTCTTACGTCTGGACCCTAAGGGACCCTTATTTGAAGAGCTTTTACCAAAAGCGATTGAAGAATCCGCCATGATCCATGCAGCTGATTGGATCTATATTGTTGCTTTTGTCTTTACAGCTGCGGAATTTGGACGATTGTTGTCTTTCATTCCAATTTTTATGTTTATTTCAAACACAATCTACCTGGAATCCATTGGAATAATGCAGGATTTAACTGATCGCATTTGGAAAGCAACCACTAAAATTGGCGTCAAAGGTAGTAATCAGATTTCCTTTGAGAAACTCTATACGTACTATGAACAACTTCGAATCATCAACATCGCAGCAATGAAATTCGGTACACCTGAAGCGCTTGTCATGGTCGGATTTAGCGCGGTTACCGCTTGCTTTGTGAATTTCTTCACAATTAAGTTGTACGGTCATGAAAGCATGCCTATCTACCTGTACGCATTGTTTCCTGCTACAAGTATTGTCATTATGGTTTCCATCAACACAATATTGCCATATACGATTGACATTCATGAAACCACAAGAGAGCTACTTCATTCATGGAAAAGCCAAACTGACTTTGGACATGGAATCAAGAACAAATATTGGCGAAGAAAGATCAAAGCTCTGAAAACCATTCGCTTTTACATTGGAGTCAATGGTTTTAATTTTCTTCTCGTGGAAAATTGTATTAAAGCTGATTTCTACTATTTCATTATGGACAACACAATGAATTTGTTGCTTTCCTATTAACACATTCTAGAGGGTTGAAATAGTTTAGAAGACTTTGATTGTTATTTCAGTCACATTAAGATGAATGATGTATTATTTGGTGACTTATTTTCGTCGTTTACTCGTAGAAAAAATTGTAAGATTGATTGTTATATAAAATATAAAGTTTGTTGCTCTATTTTTGTCTGTAATTTGCTTAATTAGTGCCATTAGTGGTATTGGCTTAGATTGAATGTTTGAGGCTGAATTTTAGATTTAAGATATTTCTTTGCTTTTGGATGTTTATGCATTAAATTGAACGAAAAGTATCAAAGGTTTATTTGGTAAAGGGTTTTTTGTTGCTTTCTTCTACTATTGCTTTTTCTTTTATGTTTAAGTTGTTTTAATGGCAAATGTAATCCAGATTTACTAAACCCATAAATAACATTACTGGTGTTGCTATTGCAGAGTAGTTTTGCATTCATTTGGGAAGCTTGGATTGTCTAATAAATCGTATCACTTTTATTTGACTTTAATCATAGTTTAATTATCAAATATTAATTTAAGAGTTCTTTTTATGTTTAAATAGTTTCCTTTTTATCATTTTCGAGTAGTTGTTGATTAATTGTTGGCCAAATTTTAATTTAATCATCAAATTTAGATATACAATAAACAGTAACATTTTTATTCGTTTAAAAAAACTACATGGAAATATCTTGATATTATAAAAGCACAATTAGCTGATTTCGATTTTCATAATAATAATGGCAATCCTTTACTTACTCTCTAACTCTATAATATGTATAAGTTAATTGTTATTACCTAACTACTTCTTGGAAATAAAACAAAAACATTTATTACAATTACCTTACTACCTAAAATCGACTAAACTGTTCTGTTTTGTGTTTTATCATCCATTAATTTAATTAAATATTCATATTGATTACTGATTACCAAGGCATATCGCTGGCAAATCCAGTCACTGTTAAAAATACGAGAGTCTATTTTCAACAGTGTTTAAATTGTATTTAAACAAGAGGAACCTCCAAAGCTATATCGAGTTGGGGGTAGACTCAAGAAATCGGCACAGAATCTTTTAAAAGTATTAACTCGTGTGGATTTTACTGTTTTTAAAATTAAGATTAATAACCCCTTCTTTAAATTGATCTGAAAATTCTAATTTAATTTTTGCTAGACAAATTAGAAAAAAAATTTCATTTTTTTCGTTGATCGGTTCGGTCGGTAGTTTGGATTGCTTACAGATTTTGGTTTTTTAACAAATGTCCTCGTCCTTCTTCCTAATATTAAAAACATTATTTAAAAAAAGTGAACGGACAAATGATATGAAGTTTTATTAAAGAAAAGGAAGATTCCAAATGTTGAAATAAGTTAGATCTGTCTCATATATGTAAGCATTTATTTTTTGAATGCCAAAAAAGCAATTACTGCTCAAGAGCACAATTTAAAAAATAACGATTGCAACCACTTCTGTAAGACACACACGGTAATAGTGTATTGACAATATTCTACAAATTTCCGTTTTCCATCAGACCTATATTCTGATCAGGGAAAAAACGAATTTTTAATATCAACCTAAAACAGACGAAGAGAGTAGATTCAGTCATGTCTAATTTTGACCTTAGATTTAAAGCTATCGACTTGACTTATTTCCTCAATAAGCCACTAAGTTCATTTCCAATAAAATGGAACCCCAAGGAGCAAATCTTTTCATTTAACAAGAATCAGAAAGAAAGGTTCTGGTGGTACATTTGGACGCTTGTAATTCCATTCATTGGAATTGTCTTGACAGCTTTGGCCTATTACATACAACAAATACACCCAAGAAGCCACGTCACAGCTATACACCGTGTGGTGTGGGCAGTTATCATGTTAGCAGGATCCTTCCTCTTCTTTGCGGCTGGGGCAGTAATTCTATTTGGAGAAGAAACGGTTACGGTTTATAATTAGCTAGCAATTCATGGACAAAATATGAGTAAGACGACTTTTACCTAGGTACTATTATACTATTAATCACAAATGTTTCGGTTGGTAAGCCTTGGGTTTATTGTTTCACGAAACTGTCCAAACTGCGTTCCAATTAAGAAGACGTCAGCCAAGTAAAGAAACTATTTAAATATTTATTATGTCTCTTTAATAATGAAGCTCCGAAACCCCGCATTATGAAATATTATTATCTGATATTATAGGGATTAAATTTTTCGACGGAATTTTAACTTAGCTAGTAATGTTGATTTGGCTAAAATGAATATTTATGAAATTCACTAGGGGAAGAAAGAACCAGAATTGCTGCTCGACAATATCCCAACATAAATGCTAAGATAGCTCCTTATGTCACATGGATGTTCAAACAAAACGGAAAATTGGACAAATTGGGCTTCTCACTAATTTCAACTATGATGTTTATCAAGTTCATGACTTCAATTCCTTTGGTCCTTGCAATGGCTTTACGTTTGGACCCATTTAGAGGGTTTTGGTTCGAGTTTTTACCAACAGCAATTACAGAATCGGTTCTGATCCATGTGGTTGATTGCATCTACATTGTCAGTTTCTTCGTTTCAGCTGCAGAGTTTGGAAGATTGTTGTCTTTCATTCCAATTTTTTTGTTTATTTCAAACACAATCTACCAGGAATCCATTAGAGTATTTCAAGCTTTAACTGATCGCATTTGGAAAGCAACCACTAAAATTGGCGTCAAAGGTAGTAATCAGATTTCCTTTGAGAAACTCTATACGTATTATGAACAACTTCGAATCATCAATATCGCAGCGATGAAATTCGGTACACCTGAAGCGTTTGTCACACTTGGATTTAGCGCAGTTACTGCTTGCTTTGTGAATTTCTTCACAATTAAGTTGTACGGTCATGAAAGCATGCCTTTCTATCTGTATGCATTGTTTCCTGCAACCAGTATTGTCATTATGGTTTCCATCAACACAATAATGCCATATACGATTGATGTTCATGAGAGCACAAGGGAGTTGATTCATTCTTGGAAAAACCAAACTGACTTTGGACATGGAATCAAAAACAAATATTGGCGAAGAAAGATCAAAGCTCTGAAAACCATTCGCTTTTATATAGGACTCAATGGCTTTAATTTTCTTCTCATGGAAAATAGCA
This sequence comes from Isotoma viridis, assembly GCA_034696425.1. Lineage (NCBI taxonomy): Eukaryota > Metazoa > Arthropoda > Collembola > Entomobryomorpha > Isotomidae > Isotoma > Isotoma viridis. Next base: position 3,001 of record JAQGAA010001531.1, on the reverse strand, counting down.
TTAAATGTGCTTTCTACTATTTCATTGTTGATAACACAATCACTTTGTTGCTTTCGTATTAATAACGGTCTTAGATCATTACTCCATTGTGAATCGCTAGTAGTTTGTTTAAATGAAATCATTCATTAATATTAATGTATTCAAAAGCACAGGTCAATTCAAAGTTTTATAAACGATTTACCTCATAGGCATATTCCCAAACTCTTTGTGGCAAACCAGTTAGAAATATTTTTTCTGTTGTATGCAAATTAATGGTGGCTAGGATAAGGTTGTGTAGTTGAAGCTGATTAAGCTTTAGATACTGTAAATAATTTAACAATAAAAAGTAACGCAAGAATGACTTTATACCATTAAAAGTCTGTTGAGAACAACTTAAACTTTATCGTCTATATTGTAAAAATTAGGCTAATTTTAAGCTTTACAAAAACTAATGAATTTGTTGTTAAATTAATCATATGTATTTCATACCGATTAGGACTTTTGTGCTTTAAAGTACAACAGGATTCTAACAATTTTCAGCAGCACAGCTTAATTTATTAGTTCACCATTCCAGAAAGGAAAGTGATTAGCTCGCTCACAAATTAGTAATGTAAATAATTACTGCGTAGAAAAAGGCGAAATTGCAAAAAATTCCTGAGGAAGATCTGTCTTAGGAAAACTCAGTAAACATGCTTAGATATGCAATTTGTTGTTATGTAATATGTAAAGAGTATAATAAATTATTTTATAATTGTATCATTACTGTTCCCTCATGAGTCATTGTAAATCAGTAATTCGTTCATTATTTGCAACATTTGCAGTTTTAAATATCTTAAAAGATTGAGTTTATTAGTTGCATACATACATTTCAGGATAACTCATTTTAGGATTAAAATTCTTTTACATTTTTAGTTATTTTAATTAAATATTTAAATTCAAATTCAAATTAATAATAAAATCTAAAATAATGCGTTTACAAGGATTGTGCTGTAATAGAATCAGTTTCTAAAGGCTGACATTGAATTACATTTTGGATCCACGGATCCGATGTACCACCATTGTCAATATCCAGAAAAGTGCAATCCACGTGCCAGTGGCTGCAAAGCCATGCCACACATTACTATGTGTTATTCCAAACCCCCGATGGAATACTGATCGAAGTGCCTCTCCACTGAAAAATGTTGGCAATGAGTAGTACGTAATTGTTAGCAAAGGTTTTGGGATTACTTCTACCGGGTAGAAGATTCCTAGAAAAAGAGAAAGGAAGTTTGCTTAGTGTTCAATTACAGGCACTTAAAATCATAATAAAAATTAAACCAACCTCCAAGAAAGACGCCTGGGAAAAAGGAAAAGATGCACAAAAGAATGACTTCCACTTCTTCTCTTGAAAATACTCCCCACATGAATCCTTCAAACATAAAATAAATTATTTTAGTAAGTATATTCTTTGTGTAATTATTTACTTATTTTGTTTAATTACATCAATTTAAATATGAATTAAATGATTTCATTTGTACATAATAACCCCAACCCAATGGATTTAAAAGTAATAAGCATTCAGATTAAAAGTAAATTCCTGGCAAATAACCTGCAGCATTTCCCACAAGTCCCATCATAAGCAACAGCATAAACGCAGTCACATGTGATCCAACAATTTGTGCATCATATGCGAAGAACAAAATAGCGAATGAAAATCCAATTTGAAGTAAAAGCAGAATTAATTCTGTGATAAGTGAAGCAGTAAGTATTTCCCAAATGTAAACTCCAGAAACTTGTGCTCGCTCCATTGTCCTTTGCTTTTTCTCAAACACGAAATTTAAGGAAGTGGAACACATTGTGAAGAAAGATGAAAATCTACAACAAATTAAGTTTTTTAATTGTTAATTAATTAATTAACGTAGGTAATTATTAGTTATTGTGCTTACGCCACAAGATATCCGACTGCTCCGTAATCACGGTTATGATTTTTTTCTCCCCCGTAAACTGGATCCAAAATCTGTGACAAAATTAGTTATTCTCAATATAAATGGGAGTGGGGATCTACTAATTTAAAATTAAAGGAAATGCAAAGGTTTTATTTATCTTTACCTTGAAAGGAAGCATCCCCAGCTCCTTAGGTAGTTCACAATCGGCTAACAATTTGCTCACAAACATTTGATACGATTTTGCTAGCTGTCCTTGAATCGTAGGCCCGATAACAGGACCTTTAGATAATCAATACTTTTTAATTTGAATTTTAATCGCATTTAACGGCAAAGTTATAAGCTTTTTAAAATTTGCAGAAAGAGCTATTTACTTGTTTCATCCAATTTCACACTTATTTGTGAATCCAGAAAGAGTTTTGAGCTTGCTGAAATGTTACCAGACATTTTGAAGAAAACAGATTCTGAGAACTTTTCTTGGAAGGAAATAATGGCATAGAGATCGTTATTTGCAAGTGCTGCTTCTGCTTTATCCGCATTTTCATACTCCACCTGCTCGCAACAAACATTCTTTAGTTTCAAGTGAATTCTCCAATAATTTTAGTTTTTAAAAATTAAGGATGAGATTTTTTCACCAATTCGAGAATATCCTGATTAATTTGTGATAGAAATCTGCAACTGAGTCCTTCCATTTCACAAGCACTTTTTTGTTTTAAGAATATTTCACATTTTGTGTTGTTATTCATTTCTTTGTTTAACACACCAATTTTGAGTCCATTAATTTCTCCCCCGGCTACTGAGCAAACTAATGGTAAAACTATTCCAGGAATTACGAGTAGAAACACTGTGAATCTAAATTTGGTATTTAAAATGGAAAACAGAATTTAGTTAATTTTTTTTTAATTTCAAAAAATAATTTTAAAATTTGAAACTCACAGAACTCTTCTTAAAGTGAGTAGCACATTTTTGGTAAGCATTGCACGTATTCTTTGAAATGAGCCAAATGGATCCCAACAATGGAAACGCCGTTTGGTTCTGGAACTTCCGCTGTGGGTTTCTTTTAGCAGCGGCTTGGAGGATACTTCAGCTTTTTGTCCACT
>JAQGAA010001530.1:0-15330 GCA_034696425.1 Isotoma viridis | reverse complement strand
TCTATGGGTGAACCGCGGGGAAATTCGAGTTTGAGTTTCGCGTGGGAATTGTCATCTTGTTTACTATTACATTATAATCCGCATCTTCCCTTAATAACTTTTATTATTACCGAGAATTTGTTTAAATTAATTAAACATTCATCCAGCGCTTCTTCTCTATTTTATCTTTCATTTCAAAAAAACTCCATATAGAATAAGTTATAACCAATTTTTTAATTTTAATTACTTTTTACGTTCAGAAACAGAAGGGATTTCCTTGAAATAAATAACATTTTTCGTAAATGCTTTTATTTCAAGTTAATGCGAGCGAACGCGAGGTCCGACGAGGTTTCACATTTTTAGGATATTTCATAAATTAATCGTGGAATTATGTTGCTTCTGTTGTGGCTGATTTACTAACGTCGGGTACTTTTTAAAATGAGATTTCAGAAATGCCCTATATCAGACGCTTTTGTTTACATCATATCCGTCACATATTATCCGTCACATATATTCCCAGCAAAATCCCAACATTTAATTTATAAGGATTCCTTACGTGTCGATGTATTACCTACACAATTAGTCTATTAATTACACAAAAACACATATTTACTAAAATAACAACAATGACACAAAAGTTATTTACTTGACCTGCTGGGCTTCTTATATTTTACAGTTTAAGCCTCATCCGTACTGTTTTTCTTAAATTCACTCACCATGATCATTACTTGACTTAATTGTTCAATAAAATTATTTCATTTTTGAATTTCTATTAAAACAAGAATTTTACTTGATATTAAAAAGACAAGCCGACAACCCTGATGAATTAAATTCCAAGCACACAATTATTTTCGAAAAAAATCCATATAACCTTTTTGCTTTTGCTCGTAAATTCCAAAGTTTTTGACATTTGAGTCTTAATAATAGTAGTACATATGAGTACTATTTACTTTAAAAATCACTACTTTTTTATAAGAAAAACAGAGACAATTTATAAATAATCTCGTATCTTCGATAAGTTAATTTTTACAGTCTTTGCCAAAAAGTTTGGATTAAGTCTCAGGTAGTAAAATGCAGCTATTTTGCAGCCTCTCCTTATCACATAACATATTAGAATATGTGCTAATTTATACAACTTAAGTCGCTTAGAATTTTTAGTCTCGTGAATGGCTCAAAAGGGATTTATAGTAACACTTGCTTCTACAATATAAAAAAGAACTTTTATGCCACTATGTGGCTTGATAATTAATGTCTTGATACCCGTGACCTAGTTGGAACCTAATTGGGCTTCGTCCATATGAGAGCTTTGATCTTAACGATGGGTTTCAAGGTTACATTTCAATGCCATTTGGAACACTTGATCATAACGCAAGAAACTAAATTCCCTTCTCTTCGTTTATCCTCGAAGCCACAACTAAATAATAAAAAATATTCATCCTTCCTCAACAAACCATAAACAAAATGAAAAAAATAAGCACAAAACAAAACTTCCGATTTTGAAGGATCAAAAAATTATATTCACAAATTTTTCCAAATTTCTTCACAAAAAATCTCTGCACATAACAATAATTTTTAGGCCTTTTAAATGGCACTTTATAACTAGATCTTACTAGGTACGTTTAACTTAAAAGATATACAGAGCGAATGATTTAACTTTTTTAGCCTTACACAGTGTCACTAAAAGGAAGCCTGACTGTTAAAGTTAAACTATTCGATCTGCACTTATCTTTTTCGAATTATAATTGGACTTTGATCACTTGTGTAAACTTTCTTTAAAATAAAGTTTGTTAAATTTTAAATCAAAATTTTAAATATTTCTTGTGGCTCAAAGCCGTAAAATTTTAAAGATTTAACTTACTCTTCTTAAGAGAGAGTAGGAGTCAATTAAGAAAAAAATTCATTATTATTAATTCTTATCCAGACTTAAGATTCATTCTTTTCATTCAGTATATTGAGTCACATCATCACATCACAAAAACAACAACAAATTTCTAAATTTACCCAAAAAAGACAAGGCAATAATATATTGTTTGAGTGTCTAACACATTATTCTTATCTGTAACAGTAATCATATTACCTAATCTACCTTTATCTTATCTAATTTCGTTAATTAATTTAATAGCGCGCGCGATTTCGTCAGTCTTGTACCAATGCAATACACGTACTCGTTAATACATGCATAATATACGATATATGATAATTAAACAAGTCATATCATTCATTAGTATTATTAAATGGGATTTCTTTTCTTTAAACTTAATTATTTTTTTACTGCACACAGCACAACGAGAAGTTTTACATTATGCGTACCCTCCGTACTGTATTGCATTTGACAAAGACTTTTTTTATGTATGCGGTACTACATTCTAATTAATGTATCTCTTGGATTATTAATTATTCTTTAATTAGTTTTAACTAAAACTTAATTGTTTAAATAATATTTAATTAATATCTAATATTTACAGCATAGGTACTTCTTCGGCTTGTCAACGAGACAAAAGAGCCTTGGATCGAAATAGTCCTTTGCATGTCCTCAGCGGGGGGGTCGATACATATTGATGAAACGGTAGCTTCACCGTTTTTATATTATTGTATAGCATAGTCTAGGTACTCGTTTATTTCTTTTTAATTAATTAACCTTCATCATCAGTTTAGTTGGTTAACTAATTAACCTACCGTCTCTGTAGCACACGTAGGTAAACTATGATTAATTAAAGGGAAGATCCTTAATTCTTATAATTTTTGGAATCTTCTGTCGTGTAGTCATCCTTATGAGGTGGTGGTAATGGGGCTGGCGTTTGGGTCGGGGGATTTTTCATTCTTCAATCTCCTGCGTAGGAAACCTCGTGGAAATCACGCAGAGATGAGAATTTTGTTTATATATGATTTGATAAGCTTAAGGCGCAAAGGCGCCGATTACACCTGTAGACATTTTCGTTCATAATATTTCTTTATAACTGTACAAGTCAAAGCTATGTCCTGTGAAGCATGGTTGCGTGGTCATAATATAATATTAGTATTAAAAAATGTCAACGTGGTTGTACAGAAAGCGAATCTTCATAATATAATAATAAAAACTGTTGGGGAGGGGCGGGTTGGGGCAGGATGATTACATTCTAGAAGATTCTAGTCTAAGAAATATTTTCGATTACACACAGGACTTAAAAATGAAATCCTCCTTCGTTCGGCATCCCAGCATTGTTGGGGTCAAATTGGAAGGTACCGTCTGTTGTCTCTTCTGGAGCTAGGTTAGGGTCTTCGTCATCAATCTGCGAGTAATACAAATACATTTATTAGAGATTTAATCACCACCAGGGTCTTTTTTTAAGCCACTATCAAAACTCATTAACAACACTAACGATAAAGATAAATAATACAAAATAAAACTTACTTCGTCGGAAAAGTAGCTCTCAATAATTTCATAAGCAATCTTGTAGATATCAATATTCTCGTGATTCTGAAGAGACTCAATTTTATCTAGACCTCCGCATTCTTCAATCAAATTACATACTGTTTCTATTTCTTCGGCTGATGACATCTTCAAAATATTGTGAATTCCATCCAAAACGACTTGAATTACCTAGAAAGCCACAGAAATTCATTAAAAAATAAAAACCACTTTTTCAAAAAATAAACGTTAACAATAACAAGAGGCCATTTCTTTTCATACCTGCGAATCTTTGCAGTTAAGGAGATTACAGAATGGGGGGATGACTCCACAACTAATCAAATATGCCACTTGCTCTTTATTTCCACTAATAGTCATATTGCTTACAGCCCATGCTGCTTCTTTTTGCGTTTGGAACTCTCCCTGAAAAGAATAGAATTGTTTAATTTTCATTCTTCCGAAACACATTCTTTTGGGTCTTATTTATATTAACTTAACCCAAAACATAAAGATCAACACATACCTTTTCAAGATGATTAACAATAAGAGGAATTAAGCCAGCATCTATTACAGCCTGCACTTGCGCATGATTTCCAGCAGTAACATTTGACAAGAACCATACAGCTTCTTTGCAAATCTTTTCCTTTTGATGAGTTAAAAGTCCACGGAAGTGACCCAAAGCGTCACAGTTCAAAACGGCTTGTGTCTGTTCATCTGTACCAGTTACAATGTTACCTACTGCTCGAACCGCTGCTGTTTGCACCTATCAATAAAATGCATACAATAATTAGATTACACTTTTAAAACACAAATCTAACAAGAAGACAAGGAAAACATACCTTAACCTCCCTATGAGAGAGAAGTGCCACCAACTTGGGTAGAACTCCACAGTCAATAACCATCTGAATCTGTTCGTTTCCTCCATCAGTCAAGTAACTGAGTGCCCATACAGTGTCAACTAAGACACTTGTATCTGTGTGATGTACAAGCACATTAAGAGCAGGAAGAATGTCCTTCAGTGTTTGCTGTGGTGGAGGTGGATCTTTATTTCGGCACAAGTTTACAATAACCCAAGTTACATTACGCAGGAAGGTTATTGGGATTTCAGGTTGAATAAAGTTCAACAAAGGTGCAACCACGCCCAAGGAAATTACATAGTCTCTTAATTGAGGTCCATCTCCAATTATATTTCCTGCAAGTTCATTAATAATACAAATTAAGCAAGGGACGAAAGGATTTTTTTATAATAAGGCAGCAATTTTTAAGTATTTGCTTACCCAATGCCCAAACAGCCTGTTCACAAACATTCTGATGAGTAGAGGACAAAAGCTGGAGGAAGTGAGGAACAGCTCCAGAACCAACTACTGCTTGGGTCTGCTGAGATGTTCCTGATGCAATGTTCGTAAGCGCCCATGCTGCTTCAAATTGAAGTGCAGGACTAAAACATTAAACACAAAGTTAAAATATGACTCGTCTAATTTTTTAGGTTGAAAGTAATCGAAGTTTATAAAAAAAAAAACCAAAAAACTTACTTGGTAGTATTGTTGAGACAATTAACCAATATAGGAAGGATTCCACAGTTGATCAATGGATCAATTGGAGGATTTCTATCAGAAGAAAGGAGTTTCCTAACCGATGTCACTGCTTGGTACTGAACTTCTGGATCAGGAGCACTTGCCTGTGCTACCAACTGCTGCAAATTTGCTGGTGCGGGCTAAAATTTATCAATCGAAGTAATCCAGATAATTAAAAACATTAACATTCATCAGAGTAAAATCGAAACTTGAAAATATGTGCGTAATGAACTTAAGATTCTATCTGTAAACTTTCAGACAATAAAGCCATTATTATTATTAAGAAGCCCTTTAAAGTTACCTTTTCTCCTTCGTCATCAGTAAGGTCAACAGAAGGTACGTTACGACGCTTTTGCAGCGTTTCTTCCCGTTTGTTCTTTCTTAGCTCAACTGTTACTTCATTTCTTCGTCTCCTCATTTCCTGTGATAAAAATAAAACTGAATTACAATTCTGTGAATCATTTCACCCAATCCCAAAGGGAAACGAAACAAATTAATCCAGAACACTGTCAAAAGCTGACAGATTAGTGCATTTAATGAATCATGTATGTGTATTAAAACATGTCACTGAAAACTAAACTCCATTAGAAATATTTCCACACTTACATCTTGATCTTTCCCCTTGTTTTTGAAGTACTCCATACGAGAACGAGAGTCTGATGCCATCGTGAAGACTTGTATTCGATTCACAGATTCAATTTAATTTTAGTTACTTCCTTGGATTTAACCTCTTGACCCGTATTTCTCCAGTACGTAATTCTCCCGTATTATCTCTTAACCAATTATTTCTCCACAATTCCAAAGACTTGGCGTTTACACCCTTCCTGGAAAAATAAAAACCTAAGTTAAACGGCTATTTCATACTTTTCTATACATTTTCTAGATCTATGCACACAATAAGTATACATATTAGAAGTATTTGGCACAACAGCAGAACACTAAATATTAAATATTTTTATAGATTACGTAATTTATGTAAACAATGGATAACGAACAGAGCTATAGACAAGCTGGATACCTGGACAAGCAGAGAATTAATCGTAAAAGAGATTTCAATTAGTTCTTTATCTCCTGTCTGTGTCTACACAAATTGACATTTTTAACATTGACATTCAAGTCACTGTATTGCCGATGTTAATAAGTTTGTACCATTGACTTTACTCTAATAATAATTCTAATCTACGAACACTACGAAGTTTCAATTTTGTCATGTCAGTGGTCAGTTCATGTTCAATAAACTTTACAAACACAGTAAACACACAAGCCTATCACTATACCTACCTTGAGATACGCATTTAGCAACGGAAAAATTAAAAATTAAACTCTTATCTAAATCAACTTTGTGCTTGAGATCTGAGATGAGCTTGCAGCAATCACACCAAAAAGTTAACTATTTAGCTTTTGTGTTTCATCATGAAAGTTCATGAAATATCAAATCAAACTACAAAAGACGAGACATATTATGAAATATGCAGTCTTATTATTGATTGCTGAATCATTTCATGCCTTAAACCCATGAATTCATGACCATTTCAATACTTTGTCATCCAATATCACACATCAAAGAAAGATTGAACAATAGCAAACCACAAAAAATCTTAACCCACCCTCCCACATATTAATGCCGCGTTTTGACAGTTGACAGTGTAATTCTCTGAAAGCTGAACGGATTAATTATTGCATAATTAGACAGTCAACAGTGCGACAGTCTGATGAAAGGAGGAAACTAAACTCTAATCAGAGCTTACCCCAAAAAATTAAATTGCTAATTCATAAATTTGAAATTCCAAGTGAATTATATTATTCCCAAATTCCCAAACCCAATTCCTTCACATGTCTGCCTTGCCTATCAATCCACAATACCACAATCAATGATGTGTGATGAATCAAATCGCAATTGCAAAACTGCAATTAATTTCTAACTTCACACTTTACTTTCAACTTTGTACTCTGTCTCTGTACTCGGCACTTTGAACTTACTTTTTTGTTTATAATACTTTTTACTTACAAAAACTTTAACTACAAACTCTACGCATTTCACATTTAATTAAGTATTGATTGTTTGTTGTTGGTCATCCGGCGTGTTACACCACAACAGGGCACACATTCAACATTGCAATTAACAATCAACAATTGCAACAATGTGCAACAATGAATACGAATTCTTAATTACAAACAAAACAGCAAATGATGACACATAAAAAATAAACAAATCCTTACCTCCCAAAAAGACACAAGAAGTACATAAAGGACTACCAAGTGACTAGGAGTTAATAAAGTAGAGTCTTACCTTTGACCTTTAGTTGATTGCTGTTGCGTTGTTAATTAATAAATGTCCTAATGAGTAATTAACAGTGTGTTGAAAGGAAGGAGTTGGTGGTGGTGTGTTGCTCAATGAGAGATAAACGTGTGATTTTGAGTTGAATTTTAACAGGAGAGAGAAGAAGGAATGCTGAGCTATAACAGTCACTCTGTTCACTTATTAGGTGACCTCCACACCTTCGTTTGACCTTTGACATCACTAGAGGGCGCTACTACACTCATACACGCACCAATGCCTCTTTGTCTTCTATTCACAAAATCCCTATGCATTAGCAGAAAGAGAGGGTATGTCCATACTTCGGGTTTTTTCCCTGGAAACCTTAATTCCTGTTTTAGAACCCCTCTCCGGAATTAGTACCCCCCACCCTTCCGTAGTACCCTACCCTGTTCGTTTTTTGTGAAAACAACCCCTCGAAATAGCTTTGTATGCTAAAATTACCCCACACAGACAGATACATGTGCTAAATGTTTCACTTTTTTGATTTTAACATGCTTATTTCAACTTTCTTCCACAAATGTGAACAAATCAAAGGTGACAAAAAATGAATCTAATTAATCATCTTAATTGTTCTTGAAAGTTGAATGCTTTTGCTTTACATAGTAAGTTTTAAAGTAGTTTGAATGGCAAGAACAAATGCGCATCGTTTTATAAGTCTAATAATATGCTGATTTTAAATGTCATAATTTTTATTCTATCTGTTGTCAATTCACGCTAATTGAAAATTGCTACTTATTGATATTCACATAAACTACTAATAAAATCAAATTATATTCAAATAAACTCAAATAAGTATTACTAATTGATTTCATCAACCAGCAAACACAGTAGTAGTGGATGAATCTGCTGGGAGGGATGATGACGACGACGCTGGGAAGGATGATGGTGACGCTGGAAGCGTGTAGCACATCCATCCAGGTGCTTGAGAAAAACTCAAACCTGAATTTGAAGTTCGGCAAAAGCAATACGCTTTTGAAGTTGGCATCACAAATGCATTTGGTCTGCATCTTCCTTTAACAACTGTAAATATGTACACACAAAAATAATTTATTTGAGTCACGGTTTGCAAAATTGAAATCAGTGTTTTTTTTAAATAATGAATTTATTAAGGTTTTTCAACACTTTTTGTGTCATAGTCATACTGACTGAGTTGAAAAATGACGCTTATTTTTCCATATCCCTACAGACAACACATGGAAATTCTGAGTTGCTGGAATTCAAATGAAATAAAACGAGCAACACTTCATACATTTTAAAAATAACATTAACTTTTAATGATAAATTTTAAGTGAAGAAATTAATTATTGAAATTGGTTGAAATTGTGAAATGCTTTTTCTTTACTTACATGTAGGATTTAAAGCTGCAAGTCGTTTAATCATAACTGGGTTGAGATGATGGCCCAAAGGTATTTCTCGAGGGTCAAAGGGCATCATCCCATTATCATTAAAAGCTAATGGGTTAGCATTAGCGATTTTGCAGTATTCGCTTATTGAAATCAGCACGACAAATAGAAGGATAAATGCTTTTGTCTCCATTTTAGAAAAAATGTTAAAACTCGTTTTTTTATGAAATCAAACGAAATTTTAAGAGATTGAAATTGATTTGATTTAAATCAATGAAATAACATTAATAAATCAATAATTCGGTTAAGATTAGATTCACAATAAAAATTAAATGTAAGATCTGCTTGTCCAATTAGTAATCCAAAGTAATCACATTTCATAAATTAACAATATAAGACGGCATTAAGTGTTTTTAATGATTTTATTTAGCACAATCTGTCAATCAATCGGCTCTTAATTACCCTGTAATATTTATCAAAGATCATTAGTGTGAATAAAGATTTCCTATTATAATTTCATAATTGAAGTTGAGTCAAAATAAGAAACAACAAATAAGAGTTTCTTGAGAGTTATTTTTAAATCTACTTTAGCCAATATTAAAATGTTAATTTATTTATACAATGTTCATACTCTTAAAACTCTTATCTCTTAAAATAAATAGTTAATTACAAATACAATAACTAATAGGAATTATTATTTCCAGTGTATATCTTAATCAGAGATTCATGAATTAATTAATTAACGTAATATATAATTTAGATCCACGTACCACCATGGAGCTCAAAATTGCTTTTCAACACATATGCACAATGCACCACAAAAATGCATCGGGACTGTATATTCCAAGATAGTATTATATGCACAAAATACATTCTTTAATACAATTGAAAAATTGTATATTTTTATCAGTTTTCTGAGTTTTTCCAACGCTTTTATTTTCAACTTTGTAGCATGCATACATAACTGCATTATATATAACATTAAAATATTTGCATTTTAACATTTATAAAAGTTCTTAGTTATCTTAAAAGTGTGATGAGTGACTGAATTGTTTTATTTCTGTACGTTTTCAATATAAGCATAAAAATAAATAAATAATTTTTTTGCATACGAAACGAAATGTGTTTTTTAGACAAGCGACAGCTCGAGCTCGGCGTGTCGACAGTGTTTTTATTTTTATACTGATATTGAAAAACTTAAGAGATAAAATCATTTTTCATTTCCTATGTTATTTGCATTTGTTTAATCTTATGTAAATGCATAGTATTACAAGTATTTGGATAAACATAACTTAAAGGCTTACTTGAGTCTCTCAATAATAAGTAGATTGTTATAACTCTATCATGAAATGATAGATATTATGAATGAGTACTACTAAAGTTGAAGGCGATAAAAAATGAAGCCAAATAAGACAATTAAACAATTTCCTGAGGAATCGAAGATATCATGTGCTTACGGCTTACATGAGATAACATGAGATAACATTTGTTTTAATCATCTTATGGTAACTCTAAACATCCAGGATATATGCTCATTATGTGTAAGGTTCAGTCTTGTAAATTGTAAATCGACACCGCTATAAATTAAAAACAATAAGAATCAGAATGTATGTTACAGGGATTTCGGAACATTTTGACTCTTAAATACATTTCTCTATCATTTTGTGTACTTTGTCACCTACTTACTTTGTCAACTTTTGGAAAAAATTGATCCATTGTTATCCGCAAAATGAATATTGTAAAAAACATATGAAATGTCAGATCTGCAAAAGAACGTTATTTCCTTTACCTCAAGGAACAACGTGGAAAAGTTCATTTTCTTATCAAGCAGGCTGTTCATTCAAAAATGTCAATTTCTGATTCTACAACCTGTTCTGAAATTTAAAAATAACTCCTCCGAATAAACAAAAATGTTCTTAATGTTTTAATCGTGTTTAAACACTAATCGAAATTCTGTGTAGCTAAATGTTTAAATTACATTGAATGAAGTATTTATGTGTCTCTGGACTGAATACAATTTCAAGAATTTCATTTACAATCTACATGTTATGCATGCATTTGCTTAAAAAAGGCTATGATGAAGGGTACGCTTCAATCATTTATGGACTACTGTGATTTAAGCTTTAGGGACGATCGCAAACATCACATTAAAACCCTGTAAGGACTTAATATTTTGAAACCAATTGGAATTTTTGCAGATCAATTCATGAATTAATTTATTACCTACGTTTGTTAACACTATATTATATTCAATAAAAAACAGTCCCGGATTTAATCTCACCTGACAGCTAGGGTCTAACCCAAGCTATTAATTGCTAAAGCGTCTCTTATTATAAAGTATACAAGCGAAAAGAGTATTGTTAGTTGTAGGAAATAAAGCAAATGAGTTTTTGGTACAATCTTTTTGCACTTTTAATTTTTTTAAAGTTCTTGCAACAACTGCTTATTATAAGCTTCAAATTTTTTTACTGTGTTTCAAAGCCTTTCTTTCCTTTGTAGGATTTTGTATTAGGTATTCACATTTCTGATATATATTTTTATTACAAAAATTACTAACACAGGATAAACGACAAAAATGCATGTGAATACAATCACCACTGGATATTTTCAAGCCAAGTTAGCCAACAACAAAAGCGGGTTATCTACCACAACTATAACGAAATGCTTTTTATTAATTAACTTTAAATATCTGATAGTTTTTCCTGTTTAACAAAAACCTTGCATCTTCTTCAACTTCACTATAGACAATTGAAATTTAAAATATCCTAAACTCCAAATGCACACTCACATTTATCCTGAAACTATTCAAGGCATTTTATTAGTAATGTCATAAGTTAATATTTTGTGTGAAAAATTGAAGGAAGCTGCAGCAAGCTTTGGTATAACAACAAAATATTTCCAGATGCTTTTCCAACCACAATTACAAGGACAATCCTCTTTGTTGTTATCATTATTCATAATTTAGTCTTATGAATACAATTTGCATGTATATTTGTGTGTGAACTATAATCTATTCAATTCAAATGAAACGATTTAATTAAGAAATTCCCATGCATTTTCACGGAACGCTAAATTAGTGTTTTCACGAACTATTATAACCTCTAATCAATTTGATCCTTGCGTTTTATAACACATCACATCTATACAAGAGCTAAATTGATTACAAAATTTCTAACTTTGCAACTAGTTTGATTTGAGGATAGCAACGGCTTGTATTAACTGCAGGTACCGGCATGAATGTCAATAATATCGTTATTAACGTAGCGTCCTGTTGTCCCCAGCCATGGATAAAATGAAGGTGTTTTTATAAATAACTGAAATCCAATAACAAGCTAAGAATAATTAGTTTTAACTTGGAGTGCATTGTGGGAAAAATCACTTGAACTTACTCACAATAAATCTACAAAACAAATAAAATTGTTCACACATCAGACGCACTATGTCTGTACTGTAATGAATAATTAATGATATAATGATCTATGCATATTTATAAAAAGACATGGAATTGAATGAAAAATAAAGTTCCTGTTGAACAATAGTTACAGTAGAACATTTCCTATCAATCAAATAAATGTGTTTAAAATAAAAGCAAAAATATTCTTCTGTGAATTGTGTTGTATCGTTGTATGCAGATAATATAGCTCACCAAAGCCTTTTTTCATCAAAATTTACTGAATTAACATTTATGTTACATCTTGGACTTTTAAAATTAATGTTACTCATTTTCTTTTAGTTATCTTAAAAGTTTGATGGCTGAATTGTTTTATTATTTCCGCAATTTTTTCAACATCAGCAGAAAATTAAAATTAGAATAATACTTTTGGCAAGCGAGAAGAACAGACAACCGAATGAATGACTTTAATTGATTTACTTTGACAGCAAGGAATTTTGTTAAAACATCATCAGAATGATCTAATTACAGTTTGCAGTTTTATTTCCAACTGATCACTCTCATGATGAATGATAACTGCAATGATTTACTCAGTCAAATCAATGCAACTCTTAACTAGAATATTTAATTATTATTATTTTGATGCATCAATCTGGAAGAACCTTTTTATTTCAGAGTTCAAAGCTCGTAACCTCTGACATAAATGTAACTAAATCGGATTCTCAACTTCTTTAGTCGTCTCTTCTTTTCTTACTTCAACTTTTCTTATTTCATTGTTGTACACTCTTGACACTCTCTATAGCTTTAAATAAATTACAGTTCACAGTTATATAAATCTAATCCTGACTGTCTCTTATCATTTTTCATTGTTATTCTATGGATTAGTGTTTGTTTGTTGGTTTAATAGTTAATTATATTGCAAATGCCATACCACTATTTTAGTACGATTTGTACAAAACAGACAAGTGAAATTGTAAATGACAAATGAAAAGCAATTCAGCTTTTATATAAAATCTTAGTACATCTAACAAATATATAATATACAAAATAACGTTGATTACGAAAACTTAATCGAGTGACATTTAATGAATTTGAAATTATTTTTGACTTTGAAAATAAGCTTGAAATTGTAGATGCACAAAAGCCAAATAAATGTTTAAGCCCCTTTGTCAAGCATCATGGAGTGGAATTTCCAAAATAATGTTTAGGATTTTGTAATAATTCTTACAAGTATTTATTGAATTCGTGTGTTTTGCTAGTTATTGTATTTTCTAATGGTTTTGGTTCATAAGTTTCTTGCAATTATATTTCCTGTATTGCATAATGTTACCATTGATTCCTAACGTTAACAATCTCTCATTTCATAAAAAAATCCCTTGAAAAATGTAACACTTGGAATTTCGCGTGCAGAGTGTATTTATCCCAAACTTAAATTCTCATGGAAGTTTAGGTTTTAAGTAACTCTCCAGTGTGAACAGCTTATTGTTTGAGAAAAAAATTTACTGAGTAACTGAGTTTATGAGTTTTCAAAGAATAAAAGATAAAAAATTAACTGTGTATTAAAATTAAGAAATGTGTAGATTCATTACATGAACGTTCATAGTGTCTGTAATTCAAGCAAATATTGAAACAGCCAAGTTAACGTTTCGTTAATTGTTTACTTATTAAATTTAAAAAAAACATTTAGTGAACAACAGATGCGGGTTATCTACCAATTAACAAAATCCTCTTTATTAACTATTTCAATCTAAATTTTTCCTGCTTAACAAAAAACTTGCATCTTCTTGAAATATAATTTACTAATATCGATGCGCCCGTTTCAATTTTCCATACCTGTTAACTTGTCCCAGACTTACACTGTTGCATAAAAAGTCCGTGAATAATTTCAGAGTACTTCCGTTCAACAAAATAATACTTCGTAACTCCTATGTCATACCATTTTATTAGCATTTGGAATTTCCAAGTTTTAGCTCGGAATGACGGCAGAATACTCAGTAACCTCTTATCATCATCATTGTTTTACAAAACACACTTCCACGTGCAATTCCTTTTGTATTTGATTAATAAATATCTTAGTTTAAAAATTGTTTGCGTGTAGGTAATGAACTATATAATCTATACGATTCCAATAAACATTTAAATTAAATTCCCACACAACTTAATAAATGTAAATAAATAACACGTATAAAAAAGCTCTAATATATAAACTTAATTTCCTTTTGGCAACTACCTTTCTATAAGAGTTTCGAGGAAAACGACTTTTAACACTGAAACTTCGTCCTCTTGTGTTTTTATGGAGTCTTATCCCAATATGCGACTTCAACATTGTCAATGCCATGCACACAAATAAACAAGAACTTGTAACAAGCTTGAGAAATTGTTCAATCTTGGCATTACTTTGCTAAACTCATTCGCAAGCAAGCGTTACAGCTTAGACGTTAACACATCCGTAAAATCATTTTTGTTTAAATTCTGAATTTTTTATGCTGTTGAGTCCAAGCTTAAACGAGTTTTGTGTTTAATTAAACCTGGATTTAAAAAGAGAATAGTTTTTTTTAAATTCAAAATGCTGACAGTTAATTCCAACACAAGTGAGCAAGGAAATGAAGATTTTAATAAGAATGAGAGAAAAAATCCAGTAGTGAAAGTAAAAACTCCGGGTAAAGCACTGCAAAGGATGGTGAAATCTCTTGATTTTGTTTTTCGATTTGTAGCCAACTATGGACCGACTAAAATTCATAGAGAATTTATACAAAAAGCTAAAAAGCTTAAAGGTAGAAAATAAATTCTGTTTTAATTTTGAAAAAATCTTGGATTTTATAGAAAAGTTTGAGGTTTTTTATTGAGAATTTTAATGTTCTTGATATTTTGAATAGAACTTCCTGATAGAACAGGAGAAGTTGCAGTTGTAACTGGAGGAGGAAGAGGAATCGGGTTGCAAGTTGTTAAAAAACTTATTCAATCAAACTTCACTGTTATTATTGGTAATTTATATTTATCATTCTTAAATATTTATTAGTATTACTTCATAAACGCTTCAACAATTATTATCTGATTCGTGGCAAAAGATGTTCTCGTAGAGGTTTAGGAGTTACCGTAAAACTTTAATTAACATCCCTGTCGAATACTCTTCTCTCAATTAACTCAAAGACCGGTTCACTTTCATTAAATGAACCTGTTTGTTACATTTCAGGTGTAAGAAATGTAACTGCTTGTGAATTGGCTCTGAAGAAAATGCAAATTGAAGACAAATCTCTCAAAGTCAATGATTTAAGTGTGATTCTACAATTGGATTTAAAATCATTGACATCTGTGAGACAATTTGCATCAAATGT
>JAQGAA010001529.1:0-15333 GCA_034696425.1 Isotoma viridis | reverse complement strand
ATTTGAAAAAAAGTTGAATATTTCAAATAATTCCCGCTTGTAGAGTAATGAAGTTACCGGCGTTTTAGAGCGGGAAGTCTTTGCCATTGAACGATTGTTGTTTGAGTTTTGTGAATTCAAGAAAAAATTGAAGTTTATTTCAAATTTTGAATTGTTTTAAAAATCAAATTAAAAAATAATTTGATCTCAGATTTGTGAGTAAGGGGCGAAGTATTCTGGACAAGAAAAAGAAAGACAAGAGTTAGCGATGGGATCACAATTAGAAAGTTTTGTAAACCGTAAATCACAAATAATTTTTAAATTATTAATTTATTAATTTATTATTAATTTATTAATGGGTTGAATGTATTTTTAAAAGATGTCTGTTTCTATATTCAGGTATTGTCTCTATAATTACTTCGGACGGTAGAAATTTTGTGGTAAGTTATAGAACACAAAAAACTCAAAATGTCAAATATTACAAAACGAGTTTTGTGAATTCAAGAAAAAATTGAAGCTTATTTCAAATTTTGAATTGTTTTAAAAATCAAATTAAAAAATAATTTGAACTTGATCTCAGATTTGTGAGTAGAAAGAGGCGAAGTATTCTGGACAAAAAAAAGAAAGACAAGAGTTAGCGATGGGATCACAATTAGAAAGTTTTGTAAACCGTAAATCACAAATAATTTTTAAATTATTAATTTATTAATTTATTATTAATTTATTAATGGGTTGAATGTATTTTTAAAAGATGTCTGTTTCTATATTCAGGTATTGTCTCTATAATTACTTCGGACGGTAGAAATTTTGTGGTAAGTTATAGAACACAAAAAACTCAAAATGTCAAATATTACAAAACAATGTGCAATGAATCCTTTCACCTTTTTGCTTTTGAACCCTCTCTCATCTCTCTGAATTCATTTGGAAATTTGACATTCAAAATTTGAGTGGAATCAAGAATTTCATAATCAACGTGCAATGTGCAATGAACTGAATTCAGTCTCCATTTCAAAGACTTTTGTCCTCCAGATGACTGTTGACGATGACCAGTTTTTCAATTCCTCTCTTCAGTAACTGCACCTTCAACCTTGTGCAATTTTTATATTTAGTTTAGCCTAGGATCGTTTGTAACAATTAATTGTTCACACATTGCACATTGAAGGCTAAAGGTTTAAATTTATATTAACGCTTTTGTATTTATTTTGAATTTGAACAGGGGACATTAAAAGGATTTGATCAAACAATAAACCTAATATTAGACGATAGTCATGAACGAGTTTTTAGTGTGCAAGGAGTGGAGCAGATAACCCTTGGCCTTCACATCATTAGAGGAGATAATGTGTAAGCAGCTTCTTTATTTTTCCTACTCTGACTGACACTGAACTGAACCCTGCAGTGTAGACTTCAGTGATCTTAATGTTTGACATTGTAAAAATTATTTAAAAGAACTACCGTTGAAACAACTGCCGTAAAACTCGATTTAGAGCTCCACAGATTGTAATCTGCCAGCCCCTCCTAAATTGCCTAAATATAAATATATCCCTAATGTCTAAGAGCTCATTTAAAATTAGAAATCCCCCAAGTACTAATACATATCCACTCTGTTAACTTCACTCTTAGTTGAAATGGTTTACAATTTGTTGCTTAAACTAATAAAATGTATATAAACGTAAAGTTTAGTCTGAAATATGAGAAAAAGTCAAATTATTTATAAAATTGAAAAAGTTTTGGTTAAATTGTCATTTTTATTAGAAAATATTTGTAGTAAAATGTAACACAATTGTACAACATTCCTTCTGAAATGTTGCATAGATATAATAAAGCCCCCCTCCCTGTAATAAACCTTCACACTTTTTAGACTTTATTAACAACAATCCACCATGTGGCTCTTACGTTGAGTTTTACAGCTTTATTAAGAAAGAGAAAGGTTAAAACTTCATAGGTAAGATAATAGATTTTGGGTCTAACGTAGGGAACGTAAGAACTCTGGTTTTCCTATTTCACTCTCTTTTTGTAAAAATTCTTATTCCATTGAATGTTTCCAGTTTAGTCTGTTATTGAATGATCAGTAAATTGATCTATTCAATCAGGAGATTAGTCTGTTCTCTTAATCGCCTGTGTGTGGGCTCGTAATCTAGGTATTCCATTTCTACCCTGAGCTCAATAAATTAGAATTGAATAAGTTCCTCAATCTACGTCGTACCAGAATTACGACCTAAAAGCTTCATAAAAGTAAGTTGTTGACCAACAAACAAGTTGATTGAGTATAATTCGGCTTGCCATGCCTGTGTCATAGTCATAATATACTGAGCAAAAACTAAGTACTAGCAACCATCTTGAAACTTCCATTAAGTTTTAAGAAATGGGATTTCTTCGTGTTATATTTCATTTCCAGCCATCAAATCAAAATTAATGCGTGTCTCATGAAAGTAAGCGTCTCTCTGTCCATCTTTTCTCTAGAGCTGTAATCGGGGAGCTGGATGAAGAAATAGATGCTCGACTCGACATGTCCGCAATTAAGGCTGAGCCACTTAACGCCATCGTTCATTAGTGCAAATTCAATCTTCTTGACTCATCTCATCACGTTCCTCTACATCCAACACGTACAATACCCCCTCTTACATTATGTAATACTAGTGAAGGATAAACCCATGAGTAAATGGGCTTGCTAGTTGCTGGAAGTGCAAGTTCCAAAATGATTCTTATAAAAAAATTAACAATAGTTATTATTAATATTTATTACAAATGTTTTTCAAAATTATTTCAAATTACGGCAGAATAAAAACGTATTCGTTTCAAATGTTACAAATTTAATTTTGAAAAAGAATAGATAAATATCATATTTAAATTCCGCATGTAAATCGTGAACAAAATTATCTATTTTGAAAATTACCGGAAAATAGAGTACAAATGAACGTAAAATTTAGTTTAATTAGAATTTTAAAAGTTTGTTTTATTTAGAATCTAAAATTAGCATTTAATGTAAAAGTTTTTTATATTTTATAATCCAATTCAATACCAGTAAAATGCCCAAAACATAAAATTATACCTATTATAAGGTAACGAAATAGTATTCTCAAAAGCTAGAAACCAGAGAAAGCATTTTATTGTATTTCTATATCTCGAATTCTCAGCTATTGACTATAGTCCCAATTTTGCAAAAAAAGTCTCCCTTTCATTTCGCATTCATAGTCCATGCCATCGCCTCGAGTCAAGTCAACTTACACCCGAATAATATATTAAACTATAACTAGCCTACCTACCTATAGATATCTTTTTACAATACAACAAACCCGCAAAACATTGTTTAAGTTGAATTCAAAGTTGCATGCAATAAGGTGCTTCTTGGACTTATTTCTGCCTGGTCTATTTCTGACTCTGACTTGGCTTAGCTGGACAAAAGAGATCTCTTTTTTATTCAAGAAAATGAGATGAAACTATTATTCTTTTATGTGCACTTTTGTACCCATGGTACATATCCCATGTCACTGTAACACAACTTACCACCACCACTGGCAAATGGCTAGTAGCAGGACTCAAAGACCAAGAATACTTTTTTTTCCAAATCACACACACATGTAGATATTATATGTATGCTGGTTATGTATTGCATTATGTTATACCTTAGTTGGTTTAGTTCAGTTCACAAGACTCTTTCTATCCTATTTTGTAAGAAGAAGGATTTACAATAGGAAAAACCACCACAGGACATACAGACAGATACAAAAATACACACATGAACATGCACATGGTTCAAACTGGATGGAGTGAAAGAAGAATGAGAAAGTAAAAGTGAAAGAAAAAGAGAAAGCAGGACGACGGAAGGAAAAGTAAGGATTTTTGGTTTTTTCGCCAAAATAGAGTACAGTCCATGTATGTCTTGTCAAAGAATACGGAAGAACAGTCACTATACTTTTTTATATAGTGTATAAAGCACACAATACTGTAAAATGTTAATTACAATCCCTGGAATATAGAGTCAATATTAAGAGGCGTTGATTTACTTACTTGATTTTGATTTCATTGTAAGTGTCAGTTAAAAAAAATATTCCGAATGATGTGGAATAATTTTATTAATTTAAAACTTATACTGCCTTCAATGTAAAACGAAATTTGATTATACCAAAGGTTACTAAGATCTATGAATTTTGATTGTATTTTAAATAATGAAGAATCTTTATAAAAAATAGATTTGCCTACATTTTATGCTCATCGGTCTTTCATTTTATACCGTCAAACAATCATTTCCAAAATATTTATATGTTTCCAACCTTCAAATACATTACTTTAAAAAACATTAGAACCCCAAGGGATTTAAATTAAATTCTAGCAGTATATCAGACAAAATGTATGAAATTCACACTGCATAAAGATCCTTTACTTTTTGCCATACATTGAACTTTTTCTAGTTTCCAGTATTTGGACGTAGTTGGTAGATTTCCCAAAGTCCAATTGGAATACACACGTACAAAACTAGCAAATATCATATGACATAGCCAAGCCATCCAATATCATCCGAACCATCTATCTCTTCTCATCTCGTTTACTTTAGTTGACTTTTACTTTTACACAGTTGAATTTGCACACACGACAAGAAAGACTAGACTCTAATAATAATAGTTATAAATATAATATAGTTCTAGTTACACAGTTACACTTTCAAGCTCTAGTTCTGATAGTTATACTTTCTCCTCCCTTTTGTAAAGCAAATTTTGCCATTTTATTCTTCACTGAGAAAGTTTTCCTTGTGTAGATAAAGGAGGCGATGGAAAGGAAACAGAAATAGGGTAGAAAGTAAAAGGAAATTCTAAATTTGTACAAGAAACTCCTTATGGGTACATTTAGGTGGTTAAATAGAGAATAGAATATTTCTAGAGAGCTTCGAAAAGACAAAACCTTTGTTTGCATAGAATCTACGTAACACATACCATAACGTGGAATAATGTTCAATTGAGTCATTTTAAGATGCTGAAATAAATCTAGTGTCATAATTCTCTGAAATGCATAGTACATCCCCTTAAGGGTGGTATTTTTGGTAAGGGTTGATTTCCCTGGCTAAGGACCCTAAATAAGGCATCTCCGGTTCTAAGTAAATACTCGAAAACCAACTTTGCAAGATATATGGACAAACCCTTAGTAAAAAGTGGTTCAATTGGTGGTAATGCTGGACTTTTGGACTACTGAATACTATTATGAGTAGCAAAAAGTAGTACTGACAAGGATGATGCTACTATTGTAAAGAGAAGATAGTTTTGCAGTTGTATTAGTTAGTAGTAGTGTTACTTGGTACTAAACCGGGTACTGAATTGGTAGTTGGACTTGGTGGTTTTTGAAGTTGGAGTTCGTATTGCTCTTTTTGGTATGATGGTGGTGATACAAAGTAGTTGGTAGTGTCGGTCTTTAGATAGATAATATGCAGACTAGTGGAATGATGGTTGGTGAATTCATGTGGATAGTGGATGATGTGGATTGTGGATGTGGGTGCGGGTATTATGAGCATTAGAGCTTGGAAATTTCATAGAATTCCCAGGATTATTTTATGTACATAGTTTCCTTAGTCGTAAAGTCTTTATTCCTTCAGTCACTAGTTGTATACTAGGATACATGTATAATGGGAACCAAAGCTTGGCTCAAGTTGAAAGTCTTCTGATAGTTGATATGATATCGTAGGGCAGTGTGTACTTGGTCCAGGGTACTGATATCTCTATGGCTTTGGAAATATACACAGAGTTAAAGTCTAACTTTACTAAAGGAGGAAAAATAGTCAGTCGGGAGATAACGGGACATTGTAAAATAACGAAGGATGAGAAAGAGATTTGGTTTTAGTGAGACTTTAGATGAGCTGGGGAAAATGTTCGGGGACTTCAACTTCTAAAATAGTCAGTCAGGACGATAGGGTAGTACGAG
The DNA here is from genome assembly GCA_034696425.1 of Isotoma viridis. Taxonomy (NCBI): domain Eukaryota; kingdom Metazoa; phylum Arthropoda; class Collembola; order Entomobryomorpha; family Isotomidae; genus Isotoma; species Isotoma viridis. Next base: position 9,447 of record JAQGAA010001529.1, on the reverse strand, counting down.
TTGTGAAAGCAATAGTTGGTATATTACTAGTTTAGTGGGTACTCAGACTTATATTCCTTTTGAATTGTATCAGTTTTGTTGTATTGCATTTTGTGTCCCTTTTGAGTTATAGTAGAATCAGAGCTTTTTATCAGGGTTTTGAAATTGGAAGGAAGGGCATAAATGGGCATGTTAAAATCTTGAATAGTTTATTATTAATTTGTATTTAACTAAAAATTAACTTATTGGTTGATCTATACTGAATTGCTAAATAAACTAACATAGCTAGAGCTACATTGATAACATAATTGTATTTAAAAAAATCAAAACTGATAAATATTTAAAATTTCAAGTTCTTTAAAATGAATACTCTACCAATAAATTAACAAATTGATCTCTTATAAAAACATATATTTGTGAACTGTACCATTATTTCTAATTTCAGTATGACTCAATAAGACATAAAGGTTCCAACAGGAAGCTAGAAAAAAATTTCAAACGAAGCTTTCTTTAGAGCTATAGTGTACACTTGTACTACTGAAATTAATTTTGCTTATCTTAGTTAGTAAGTTCGCGTTGTTTAAAAAAAAATTGACAAGGATAATGAACGGAAATTAAGTTACATTCTAGCTAGTTGACAAAGAAAATAATAATCGACACATCTATTTGCTTCAAAATTTTAGAATAGCTTCAATTTTCAATATTCGAAATTATAATCTGTTTTGATTTATAAATCATGTTTAAAGTATAAGCATCAAGCGTAATTATATAGAAATAAACCAACAATCGCCTTCAAAAAGGGCGAATAATCCCACTTCATAAGGTTTCCGTATCCATTCAAATAAACTTTTAAATTTTTTAGAATGACTATTAGTTTATTCGTCTATACTTCAGTTTTGAATTTTAATATTTCATACTTTCTGCCACGCGTCAATTCTACAAAAATATGGCAAAATAATTAACATTTCATTTAAAGTGAATTATACTATTTTCATTGAAAGAAATACATTATTAAGGAGAATACAATTAACATTGCCGCAAAAGTCATGTTCAACCCAGACACAAACTTAATATTGCTATACCCTGATCAGACTGTACTCTCACGTAGAAACATTCCTTGAAGAACTTCTGACTTCACGCAAGAACTGGATGTTATGGCTCCATAAGTCTCAAGGGGTTTTTTCTGAGGTTCCCTTTCCTTTTCTTCCTTTTGGAGAAAGAAATGTCTCTTGAGATTGCAATACCATTGAAACATCTATACACATTGTTGTTAGTTGGTTAGTTAGTAGTGGCAGGAGAAGCAGTAGTGGGAGCTTTCCTTTGACCCTGGATAAATGAATCTTGAAGCCTAGATTAAGGGAGAGTGATCTCACAAGAGGAGGAAAAACCAAGTGCCCACTCATGGAAGTAATTTGAGGTTCAAATGCAGTGCAAATGGGTGAACGAATCCTTATAAGTCTCACCGACCAGGACATATTATATTATACCAAAGTAATAAAGAGTATCAACAACTCTCAAGAATGAAATACAGAACAATCTCAAGTTTCCTTTAACTTTAACAATGCTTTCTTAAAATTTTAAACCAAAACTTGCATTGTATACTTATTTTTAGTCAGGAAGGGCAGGGATATAGTGTAAGGGATATGATATACGCACACAGTAGTCCTCATAAGAAGTAGGGACTTTTATCATCATCAGTCTATGTGTGCGTATGCGAAGTACTTTCACTTTCTACTTTCTCCACTACAAATGACACAGATACGTTCTAGTTTGTGCGTGAGGTCTAAATTATTTATCCAAGGGTTAAGAGAGAATTCTTAAATTTTTGTAGTTTTTAAAAGCAGGCGTAGCTCATTCAATTATTGTGGCATGTGGGGGTAAATATTCAAAACATGTTGACATATTGCAAATGCCTGATGAGCCATTAGGTGATTAAATTACTCATTAGTAAAAATATCGCTTCTATCCATCCAATCTGAGATGGACTTGTGAACTTTGAGTTCAATTATAATTCGATGACCCTTGAGAAGTCAAAATAAGACTGAAAGACGGTTTTGTTCTCATAAATTATTACATTTCTAGGAAATATACTTCTGTTACACTTAAAATTTATGGCGATTTAGCTTGTATATAACTGTCTACCATGAATTATCAATTCGATTCAGTTCGAAATATTTCACGATGATGTCAAAATAAGATGAGTGATAATCATCTACTATGAATTAAATTTTTTCTACTTATACAAATCACATTTTGTGACATCTAAACCATTGAATAATGTGAAAAAGTGTAAATGTCCCAAAGCATTTAAAAGAAAGTATTGTTTTGAGTTCTTAAAAATCATTAAACTACTATACATTAGCTTGTTTTGCCAACAATTCTAAACTAGATATATTAAAAAGTTCAATGTACACAAGAAACCATAACCTTTCAAGATCCAAATCTTAACATTTTTTTTGACATAATCTAGGTAACTCAAATACCAAAACAGTTTTTGAATTTAAAGGCCCTAAACAACTCCAAAAGACATCTAAACAAAAGTAAAGTAGACACTTGGATGTAAATTTGCGTAAAAAATGCGTACATCTGCTCCATCTGATATTTTATTTGATTCATGTGTGTACATATGAACTCACAACTTGGCCTCTTTAAAATCCAAGTTGAAGCCCCCATGGGTACGCTTATGCTTGTTATTTGGTATGTAGATGTTCCCCAAGTCAGTAGTGACTGACTGACTGACTTAAGTATCCTTTTTCTGATGCTGTGTGTCATGTCTGACTATATGCCTAGGCCTACAGTTCCTACAACATTCGTTCTAGGAAGTCTGCATAATACGGCATGTTACTTTATTTTATCAGCTATCACCACTGCCACTACTGACTGACTACAAAACTATGTATTTTGAACCCTTTCCCTTTTTACATCATCAGTTCATCTTATGCGTAGATTCTTGAGCATTTTACACAGAAGAAAAGTGTTCACTTGGTTCTGAAGAATCCTCTCCAGAAGTTGTTCTTCGGCTGAAGAGTGTCCAAATTTAGTTTTTTAGTCGATCTTATTATCGCCTCTAGTAGTCACCTCACGTCTGGCCGTCTTGTTAACTCTCATGTTCATCTTCTTTTGCTTCACTTTCTCCTTTACTTGTTTACAGGGTTTGTCAGAAAAAACCTGGTGAATTGAACCTATATGACCAAGTCAAGCCATGCAGTGACAAAATTAAAACTTAATAACTGAACAAAAATCCGAACTCATATCTATGTTATGTCAAGCTAAATTTTAATGCATCAAAAAATATTAAACGTAACCGAACATTTTTAAAACTTGCAAAATTTCAAATTAGAACAATTTTTTAATAATTTCATTTTTAAGCATTCTTTGAGTTAATGCAGCCAAAAGGTTCTGTTTCTATCCGAAGAAATGTAACCCAATTAAACTAGGTATTTGAAACTCAATCAAATTTCCAAATACCCTAAACCAATTAAATAATAATCTGTTAAAATGTTGTAAAAGTCAATACTTTTCTCAGAAATGCTTTACTCTCTGGTTTCTAAACCCTAGACACTGTTCCATCATTCCTTCTATTTTTCTACTACCATTCTACAGACTGCTTTAGCAGACAGACATTATATAAACTAACATCACTTATGCTACTCACTTGGCTCATGTACGTATTGGTATTTAGGATGTAATGTGTATTTGGTATGCACACTTTGCTACTACACTGACTGTAAAGTCCAGAGTCCAGGGTACCATAGGGCCTTGCATTAATTACCCTTGTAGTCCACATGTCTAATCTGACATGACATGAGAGTCTACATATTGGCATTCTTTTAAACAGACCGATCTAAAGGAATTCAACATAATGTTATTCGCATTAGCATCTTTCACCAGCTGTCAGTTTAACACTCCCTTGAACTTTCGGCTTATACTCATTGCAAAATAACTCCAAGTGGGTTTGTTTTCTCTAGTTTTATCATGATGGATTCAAAATCCTCACTTTCTAATGGAAATGAGAAATATGAAATTAAAAGTTACAAGTATTCCTTTTGATGTATTATTGCGTAAGTTTAGTATACAAGCGTAAGTTAATGAATTATTAGTCAATGTGATTGATGGATAGCCCCTTGACTTTGACAAGAAGGAATTCTAGAGAGAAAGTTACCACTGCCACTACTACTACTCGAGTAGTCAAACGAACTTGGCATTCTTCCCTAGTTTCCTATTTTATATCGTGGTGTCATCGTATCCTATCATACTCAATCTTATTTGATCTACTACACTAGAAAGAGATAAGCCTATCTGTAAAAGGGTGTAACACTTTTTACAATTTATAGGGTTTATCTTTACTCAATAAACTAATGGTGGTGGTAGTGGTAGTGGTGGCGTGAGTTTAGAATGAAAATTTAACTCAAAATGGTTTCAAGAGGTCAATTTGTTTTAATATAATTGAGGTTTTGACCCAAATAAGTCACAATAGGGTTTACAAAATAACTACAAATGTTCTCGTGCAGTCCTTGGTGTTGGCTTTCGTAGGTACCTACCTAAGCTTGTTTTGGAACATAGTGAAAAATGGGACAAAAAAACTGAAATTCAAAAAAATGCTAAAGGTATTTTTGAAATAAAATTGCAATTTTATTTTAAAACTCAAATTTTCTCCAACAGACTCTTAAAAGCATTACCTTTTACCCCAATCCTTTTACAAAATGTCAAAAAGTCCATCGTACCTACTTATTTCCTTCTTTAAAAGCGTGACTAAACCTCAAAAACTTTAAGCCAAAGCTACATCTAACTTATTATAATAAAAAAGTAAGTCAATCTTCTTCGATTTTTTGCTATCACATCAAATCACAAAAAACTGTAAGAACCTTATGCAAAGGTCTTTTCCTGTCAAAATTCCAACACAAGATTCAAGTCGATTTGATAGAAGAATGATTCTGATCTAATGCAAGTAGGCATGATGGGAACATCTGGCTTATTTCATATTACTTCATAGTTCATATAATATTATTATTTATCACGTTTCTCCCTGACATCATCCTAAGTTCGTGACTATCTTCAAAGCTAGGTTTGGGTGACTCTGAAGAAGTTGAATGTCCACACACAGAGAACACAATCTACCATTCCTTCGACCACTGCACTATCACTCTAGATACTTCTTACTAGGTCGACTATGACCAAACAGTAAGGATTTTCTGGGTTATCATCTCTCTAGCGTTTTGGCAAGAAAAAATAAGCCTGAAATCTCTAAGAGAGTCAGAAAAAGTAGAGAAAGCCGTTCATCTGGAAATATATAAGGCAAGTTTGGATGAAGAAATGAGTGCAACCTATATATTTTTGGACAGAGTGGAAAATTCCGGAAATTACGGAGATGACAGCCACCAGATATGTGTTTATTACTCGGACTTTTCTTTCCTTTCCTCTGACCGAACCCGGGTAACTCCTACTTATTATTGTATATATACTCATCCCATAATAACTCAAAAAGTCATCCTATGTACAACATAACACTAATATTGTCTGTGTATGTGTGAATGTGGGTAGTGGTAAATATTTTCCTTGTGGTCCTAGTAGTAGTAGTAGTAGTGGGTTCTTTCTTGAAAATGTTGTTGTGTTGTGTGTGCATGAACGAATTATGACTTCCCGTCTCATCTTTTCTTAGGTATTTTTTTGATCAGGTTTTTTTTATCCTTTAGAGGTGAATTAACATTCGAAATGATATATAGCTTTGAGGAACTAACTTGACAGGGTTCAATTAGGTACTCGTATTAAACTCAAGTTATTCTCAATACGCTTCAGCGAATATACAAACCAATTCTACTTAAACATTAATTTCCTGTGGGGAGCTCTGGCAGACGCTTGTAAGTGTTTTTGCTTAAATCTAGTGATGCATGGAAGAACCTTGAATATTACATTCCAAGGATGATAGTCAGTAGTGGGACTCCAACTGATTTTTTTTAAATTTAGTAAAAAATATTGTAGACAAGTGAAAGTTTAATTATAAAAAATAAATGTTTCATGCTACACAACTCAATAAGGTTCCTTAGGCTAAATTTTTCATTTATATTTTGAACAAGCAGCAATCTTCTTTCGGTTAGTTAAAAAAGTTGAAAAATTTGTGTTGAAATTTAGCAACAGAATGTGCAAAAGATAGATAAGCTTTCCTCAAGGAAGGTAAACCGCTTTCTCCAAAATTGGTTATATAGAGTAATAAGCTAATTATATTATCTCACTATACTTTTCTCCCGTCACCTTGAGTGGTGAAATGCGAAGGTGAAAATACGTTTAAGTCTTATGAGTGTAGGCAATGGTGTATAGTAAAGGTAATAATAATAATATGAGTTACACATTGTGCATGTAGCAAATAGCACGTGTGGGGTTGAATAAAAATGACCCGTGTGTCAGCTCTGAAGTGTTGTAAATCATGGTATTTTCTCGACTACTAAGTTAACTAAAAGAGATGAACCGACTCACCTAGTCTTTTTACTTTTCTTCATCTTTCTTAGGTATGAAATGCACTGTGTGTATAATTCACGTGGTGGATTTACTCAATTTTTGAGTTATAAGAAGATTCAAAATTATTTTTCAAACAGAACACAGCTTTCTAAAAGGTTTAAGATTAGGCCACTAAGGAATTTCCAAAATTTACGAACAACCCCATTTAATACACTTCTTGGGAAAATGCTAGCAAGTATTACCACTGCCACCGGTAGTAGTGGTTGGCATTGGTGCAATGTCTTGACTATTATACTACGACTACTTGAAGAATTTTAGCTCATCTTTCTTGCCACATATTATGAAATGTTGCTCTCAGACTGGTGTCTCGTAAGTCATTCGATATTTCACCATCACATTTCTCCAGGTTGGAAGAAGTGACTCATCTCATCATATTTATATATTCTTAAGACTTTCTTAAATATCTTCTCTCTTGTGTGTATAACACATATCCTTAGACTTCAACAACCTCATCCCACTTCCTGTGCAATCTGTGTACTTTATGCATTCTAAATTTTAGGTTTCGCAACTTTGAAAACTTTGCTATTACTTACTCTGTACTAACCTAGCCTATCATATAGACATTGAGTTCACAACACAGGTTGAATTATTCAATCTTATTTTTCTATTATTTGCAACATTTAGCTCAAATTCTTTTCAAATCTGTTTTCATACAAGAACTCCAAAGTTGAAATAAGCCGATACCGAAACTACCTACGAAAGGAAACCATTTGTAACTTTAGCCACTTTCTTTTGCAGAAAACAAGCAAAAAAACTTAAAACTTGGATTAAGTAATAAAATGCGTATGTGTTTGAAATAAAATAATTGTCACTTGTCACAAAAGCCAAAAATAGTCTATTTTCCACCTTAAATCCCAGATTATGAGGTTATGCAACAAATTGCCTTTTTGTTTCTGTGTACCTGTCGAGGTGAAAAAGTGACCTTATTCATCAAAAATAAACAAGTTCCGCAATAAACGATCAAATTCCATTCCTACTTTGACAATACATGACACATCTCTCCTGACATGAACAAAGAAGAAATCCACCAATTATTATTGGATTTTTGTGTCTCCTCTGACTCTGAATGCCATATTGAGAAATTGTTGTCCGAAGAAGCTTCACAATTCGACACAGTCAACAGCTGCCCTATTAGGCTTCAAAAAATAGACAAAACATCCAAAGGACGACCTTCCCATATACTCACATTATATAAGTCTAGTTTTTCCATCAAATCTTATTCACTCATGCGAATATTACTTTGTTACCAACTAACACTACTCCCTCACACACATACACACACACTTTCTCTCTCTCTTCTTAAAAAGAATCTCCAAACCAAGTTACCAAGTATACAATATGCCATGTCCCTACCTTTTATGACGCGACATGAGGTATGTCGTGTTAAATTTAAGCTTATAAAAGTGTATAAGGTCACTCAGTCACAATCATCAAAGTGACTGTTTGACGAACGAGGTCAGATAGAAATTCCTTTTAGTATTAGCTCACCAGTATTACTAAAAAGAGAGAAAAGGGTCCATGCAATGGAAATGCTTTATGTCCATCCAACCAAAATAGTTTCTGCAAAAGCACCTAAAGCATAAGGTCTGCTACTAGTATATATTCTAGCCATATTCACATTCTAACCTGTCAATACCCATCTAACACTGGCTTGTTGAATGCTGAACATTTTACCCGATTCTCTCACTCCTTTTTTCACACATACATCATCCCAAGTATAAAAAAATCCTTTCCCTTTGGCTCTTTTCTAGGAATGATGACTCGAATAATACAGATTTCATATGAACAAACGTGAACTTCTATCATCGTACGTGGCATCCCAATCCCAACTGGTCAAAATGATGGTCCATCCCTTGTCCGCGTATCCAATATGTCCAATATGTCTCCTTTGCCCTTTTCTTGTGTCACTTTCTTCTTAGAAAGGCAGAGAGAAAGAGAGGGACAGAGGGCTGTCCACTTCATTTAATTTTGAACCCTTCAGGGTCTCAAAGAATTTTACACACATATGGAATTACTAAAAAGGGTTACATAGAAAAAGCTCAAAGAAGGAATATTTTCCTAACCCTGTACGAAATAAAAGACAAAGAATTCATTTCACAGTATATTATTGGACCTTATTTCCTGTCATTCGTCTACCCTTGACAAATATCAACTTAGATGAAGTTGGTACATGTACGTACATAAGCTATAGCTCGTTCTTCTTCGTAGTAAGTTACTAGTGGTGGAATGGTGGTGTATGGCAAAGAACCAAAAATCTCATTCATTTTATATCATAAAGAAATGAAATACATAAAATATGCCGAATGTAAGGTTATCAAAAGCAGGAGTCTTCTGACAGGAATAAGAAATGGTTTGAGTGAGTTGGCTTTCGGCTATAATTTCATATATTTTGGCTGAATGGTTGCTAGGTCATTGTCCACACAATAGGGACTCTGGTCGTGAGAAATCTCGTATTTATGAGCGCTTTTTATTGTTTTATTTTTAGCCAAGATCCGGTGGTGGTTGTAGTAGTAATATTAGCAGTATTAGTAGCAGTAGTAGTAATGCTGGCGGTGGTAAATAATTTCCATTTTCTTTATCTTAACTTAAAGCTATTACAGTAGTTTTTGTAGTAGCAAGTTCAATTTAATGACTTTTAGGGAGTTAAGATATATTTATAAAAACTTTTGTAATCTTGAGCAACTTCAGATATTTTTTCACATTAAAATCGCCTCAGACTTTTTTTCTCTAGAAATGAGTGAAAGTACTGTGAGTTAAAGGGATAACTTGGAGAAAGCTATTAAATCAAAATTTTTTTTTGAGATTTGATATAATTCGCAATATCTCTATTTAATGAATTGAAGAAATATAGTTAAATCGTAAAAGTCCGATAATTTTGCAATTTGTGTCAACACCTGGCAAATTTTACCTTTTTAATAAATCTTGAACAACCAGTTTCCATTTACCTTCCTTTTT
>JAQGAA010001528.1:0-15334 GCA_034696425.1 Isotoma viridis | reverse complement strand
TGGTGTACATATGGGGCTAGAGGGTCAAAAGTCAAAATTTTTAATTCCTTCATCCCTAAAAATCGATTTCCAATTTTCAAAACGTAAAGTCCTATAGACACATGATAACTTGTCTATTGCATCAAATTACTTTTTTGGAAGGCAATTTAATTCTTCGTCAAATACAAAAAAAATTAAGTCCTAATGTTAAAACACCACTGAGATAATTGATATTTAGTGGAGGCACTTTTGGTATCTTTTGGGTACTAAGGGTGATATCCGTTTTAAAAAGTTAATCTAAATATTTGTTTTTGGGTGTGTTGTAAGGAATTAGATTGGGTTTCTTTATGCAACGTTTCGCTTTGTAATTTTTTAAATTTTTGTCCTAATTCAGAAACTTATAAATTCTGAGTTTTAGTGTTAAGAAAACTTCGTTTTCGATAGAAAACACGATTAGCAATAGAAGTATGTTACGTCTGCTTTGATAATAGTTAAACTTGTAAAGGAACAAAAAAAATTGATTGTTGTAACTCTTCATATACAGGCTTTTGATTAGATGCAAGCGTTTTTATAAATTGAGCCCTTTTGATAAGAAACTAAAAAAATGTTCTGAAATCTGAGAAAAACTAATTAACAGGCCTAGTCTATGTTTTGCAACATTTCAACTCAATTAATTAAATTCCATGCATTATGTACACTTTTAAGCACTTCGTATGGAAGTTGCAAAATGTTCATATACATTCAGTTAGTTAGACCGATCGAGTTAATTCTCTAACCAGGAATATATGTCTTAGACAATAAATCTGCAATAATATGCTTTAATAATACATTAAACGATTTTAGTGACTCGTATGCATTTGAAAATGTGTTTGGAAATCTTATATTTAACTCATATATTTTAAAATTAATGATTCACAAATCATAAAGTTTAGCAGCCAATTACAGTATGGGTTGAATTTCATACGGTTATTAAATTAATTAAAAATCAAAAATATAAAAGTCCATTAAATATCTTTTTCTGTGGCTTATAACAATTTTTTCCAGTAAAACAGAAAACATTATTTATGAATGGCACTTAAAAGTAAAAAATAAAAAAAATATTAAAAGAAAAAGTTCCTAGGTGAGGCACTTACTCAAAAGAAAAAAACAAGAGTTATTTCCTCGATAAATTGTAATTTTACTTATAACTAATAAAAACTGACTCCTGCCTCACCGCCGCCAAAAAATGAGCAAATAATATTTCAACTTTCATGCCAAAATTTAAATGCATGAATTAGACGGAAGAATTAGGTAAGTTAATATCCAGTCTGATCAAAATAATTATTGACTGTTTCGATGTTAGTTCAGACTTCTCATGAATTTGGGTAAGCCTAAGCTGTAAAAATACCGCCATAGAATAGAAATGGAGTCAGTAAACAATAAATTAATCATAAGTCGTTATAAACTGCTAAATACCTCATTGTTTTGTCCTCATTAGTCGAGAACATTAAAAATTGTAACTTTAAGTAAAAAGGTTTTCTATCGATTAATAGTTCACAAAATTTTGACAACCTAATGAATCAGCTAAAAGTTCATTCATATTTAATACTCTAATAATTCAAGATCAGCTTAAAAAGAGCCTACTAGCTTTTGGCGGTGGTGAGGCAGGAGTCAGTTTTTATTAGTTATAAGTAAAATTACAATTTATCGAGGAAATAACTCTTGTTTTTTTCTTTTGAGTAAGTGCCTCACCTAGGAACTTTTTCTTTTAATATTTTTTTTTGTCTCTACTCTTATGGTAAAATGAATATGAAAACTCCACACTGTAAATTCAAAGATAATACATGAATGACAAAATGTTCAGCAGGTTTTTTTAATGCAATTTTATCATCAAACTTTGCCCTAGGCTTTGGACACGGAGTTTCAGATTTGTTGCAAGTATCTTTGATCTCAGTTTTTTATGTTAAGGAAAGAAGCGGTAGTAGAACTCTAAGATTTAACTGATGGATATACTATACTTTTGATTAATTGGTTTCGTTCTTGCTTTGTAGACTAAAAAACAGTTGGGTGAATAAAGTCGCTTTTACATTAGTCAAAAATTGATGATTTATTTTTGAGATAAAAGTACGCTTTCCCAGCACTAAAGCCATTTCGCAAAACACAATATTTTAAAAACAGGTTTGAGTCGGGTGGATCGTTTAATAATTATAAGCTTGTATACTTTTATTTATCAAAGAGAACAATATATCAGCTATATATTCAAAACTATTTTGAAAGGCCTAAATATCCTTTCGATTTTCATTTTTGATTTCATGGTGTTTAGGAATGAACTCGATTTTGGAGAAATCAACCTTACGAGTCATTTTCCACAAAGTAGTAGCCGAATAAGGTGAAAGTGCAATGACAATGCCTTTGTCATTCACGTAATAACTATTACATTCTTTTGCACCCCACACAGTCTTCTTCAAGTCTTTTAAGATAGTGTCCATGAATTCCTTTTCAGCAGATAACTTCACTCGGAACTCAGAGCATTTTCTCTCCACCATTTCGGCAATAACTTGGACTATCCAGTCGGTTTGGCATTCAAGTGAAAATACTGCTGATGTGTAGCCTGCATTCTGTTTAAATAAATCAATTTAATCAATTATTTCTTCCTTTCAAATAAGTTTTGTACCAATTGGCATATTAAACCCTTCCGTTTTACAATAAAAGACAATTAGGCATTTTGACTTTCAAAGATAAGCTCCATTTACTATAATTAGATGAAAATTTAGTTATTTAAAAGGAACTCACAGCATTGTGACCTAGAATAGCAAACCCATTAGGGAGTGCATTTGCGCAAATTCCAAGATAGGTAGATGGTCCATGCTTTTTAACACTCTCTCCGGCATCCATTCCATTTCGGTCAAATATTTTCATTGGATGGCAACCATCTTGAACTCGAAATCCGGTCGCAAGAATCAACACCTTAAAACATTTTTTAAAGGATTTACTATATGTAAATTCTTTACTTACTTTCCCATAAAAATGTAAATTTTCAATACTTTAATTATGAATTAATTAAATAATAGCTAAAAATTAAATTAAAATCGTTAATACATCTAGCTTTTCTTCGTTTCCATCTTCAGTAACAATAGATGATTCTTTGACCTCGGTAATAGAAGATCTTTTGACTTTGACATTGGGCATCGCAAGGGTTTGGTAATAATCTTTTGATTGTAAAATTCTTTTACATGCAAAAGTGTAATTTGGTTCTAATTGTTTTTTAAGATCCTGATCCTTTCCCACTGTCCAGTCCAGATACAAATTTGCAAGGGTCGAGCCTAATACACAAGTAGAAAACAGGTTTAGTTTATTTATTTAATTCATTTTATGCAGAATCACGAGCAGTAAATTAAATTAAAAAGTAGGAAACTAACCAAATTTGTTCATTAAAGAATCTGCCTGGTATAAACAGAAGTGAGTTTCAAAAAACAAAAAAATACAAGCCCGGAATGCCATTTGAACTCCAGGTACTACACGAAATATCCATTGCATCCATCCCGGAATATTAAAATCAAGTTTTGGAAACACCCAAGGAGGACGCCTTATATTGGACAATACAAATAATCCGTACAGTTTCATGATTAAAAACTTTTTAGAGCAACTGTAACGTATTTCATTCCAAAGAAAAAATGCAAACCTTTGATAAACGACGAGTTCACTAACTTCATTAACAATGGCAGGAATAATTTGAAGTCCACTAGCTCCACTGCCAACAATACCCACTTTTTTATTTTTCAATGAAACAGTTGAGTCCCACTCAGCCGAGTGCATTTTCGAACCCTTAAATGATTCAAATTGTTGCGGAATATTTGGCAGTCTTAAACCACCTATTGCAAGCATTCTGAAAATAATAATATTTACAATACAACTTTTTTGTAATTTTTGAAATTTTTCTTTTGTGGAAATTTCATAGCTAAATTAGTTTTGTTGTTTTCTAATCTCTGATTGATTACAGTAGCAATTCCCAATCAATTAAAATGAAAGCACTTAATAAAGATTGATATATATTTCATTGATCTTAAATTGTAACGTGATGACGGAGAAATGAGTAACATTGATGATGACTTACACAATATCGAATCGAAACTCAGTTTCTTTATTTTCCTTTTTCGAGTGAACAAAAGCACTCCATTGTTGGTCCTCATTGTTCCAAACGAGTTTCAGAACTTGATGCTCAAATTTAATTCTTTTGTAAAGATTGTTAGAATAAGCAACGTCTTTCAAGTATTTCAAAATTTCCGACTGTGGGCTGATATATGATGACCAATCTAAAACAGTATCGAAATATGTAATTATTAAAAAAAAATCTTTTGATTAGAGCACTTTCTGACAGTAGTAGTCTAGCAGACTTTGCATGTACACAATTGCATTTTACTATCATTTACTACTGTAGATTTTACTAATCTTAAAACATTTTATGAAAACGAACGTTGCAGTTTCAAATTACTAAGAGCATTATTATGGACGGGCAAACGGGCAAACATTTTTAAAAACATTAAGTAAATTTGTACATACTTGGATTTGGGGCAAAAGAGTAACTGTAAAAATGTGTAGGGACATCAGATGCACAACCAGGATAAGTGTTCACAAGCCATGTGCCCCCAACTTCTTCGTTCTCATCAAATATTGTAAAATCAAGTTGGGTTCCGAATTTCTTTTGAAGTTTTACTCCAGCACAAAGGCCTGAAAATCTGTATGAAAAATGGCTCAATTTACAACAATATCGATTTAATTTAGAAATTGCATTTAGCTCTGATTCAGATAAAATATTAATTTATTTTGAACTATATGATATGTATTAAAACAAATCCAAAAATTCGAAAATAATTTGTAAGTTTTTTAGAATTTTATTCAACTTTCAAAACTTGATTTAGTTTCAAAAATATTTTAAGCTTCTGTATCTCTAATCCTACAAAACTTGTACATTAAAAACCAACGATAGCCATTACCCAGCTCCAATTATGCAAACCGTTGGTAATTGAGTCATTTCAATGCCAGTTGGGATGTTGTGAATGCTAAATGTATCAAGTGTTATTAATTATTATGTAACTTTGGCTAAATGGCTAAAATGGCATTTAGATCAAAATCGGAAAAACCAATTTTAACCTTTTCTCCTTCTGAAAACTTAGAAACTGAACACCAAACGTGCAAATAGTCTGGAGAAAGAAGAAGTATTCCGGAACACTACCACAAATGAAATGGCAGAGTTAACGTTAAACGCTTTGACGGTATTCAGCATCTTTACAAAGTGGTTAATTTGTTAAAGTTCGTCCAGGCTTAGTGACGTCATCATATAACACTAACACCGGTTTTTATGCATAATGAGGAATTTTTTGAAAAAAAATGGCTTACACAATCTTCCCAATTAGCTTTCCATGGCTTTGGTATGTCAGTAAGATAATAAGTGAGTTTTTAAGAACCCTGAACCTTGTGAAAAATATAAGTACCTTTCGTAAAGTAAGAAAAAAACCAGTTATCCAAATTCGTTATATAATTTTATAGAAATTTGTTCACTGGTTTACTTTGTACTTGGTTAAGTACATTTAAAGTCTCAAAAGAAAAATTCTCACGAATATCCCAGACTCAATCAATGTTAATTACTATCTCTTACTTAATAAGTGTAAAATAAATCAATTGTTATAAATAAACCATGAAAGCTTGCGTAAAAGAGGAATATTTTTCAAATCAGCTTTTAATCTCGGGGAAGGCTGAAGTTCTGAAGTTAATAAGTCTCTTAATCTTTGAATCAAGAAAAATATTTTCTACCAATAGAAAAGTAGAACTGTTTACATATTTATTTTGTTATTTAGTAGTTAGTTGTTTACATTTTCTGATAAGTAGAAAAACACAAAAACATATCAAGTCTATTTACTTACTCAGCTTCATTAATAATAACTTTAATGGCGTTTTTTGCGTTATTCATAAGAAACGATAAGAATAAGACGATGAGACTTTTGTTCTATCTTTCGATTAATTGCAGTTAATTGTATCTTTTTTATCTTTGTTCTATCTTGTAAAGAAGGCAAGGAAAAATATAACTAGGACTATACAATTAGAGTTTCAATCAACACATAGGATGCGTTTGGAATTCCCTTATTGAGCATGAGAATTATTTACCTAAAATTATAATAATATAACATTAAGTTTATTATACTCAGTAATTAGTTAGTATAGCTAAGTAATAGGATTTATAGCTCATGAAAACTCTCTGATGATGCAATTACTTTAAAATATGTTTTTTAAATTTTATAAGGAACGATCTCTAAATGATAGTGAATTTAAAAGGATAAACTTAATTCCTGCAATTAAAATACAAAATGGTTTTTTCCCAGGAAGCAGTTTGTAATTCTCCAACCTCTGTAAATGCTTTTCCTTCTGTGCTGAAATTATTTGAAGTCCCTAGGATAAACTGATTTTAAGACATCAAGAACTTTGCATCGATGATCAAATCTGATGTATTTCATTTGACTAGATTGAAAACTATTTTAACTAACTAAAATGTTTCTAATTCCATAAACAACAGGCTGTTTAAGCAATGATTCCGTGTTTTTAGATTTCTAACCTGGCGTTTTGTCTAACTTAAACCAAAGACTAATGGACAGACTTTTCTTACTTACGTGTGTAATCAAATAAAAGAAATGAATTGACCTTATTTTCATCATAGCAAAATCTTCTTTTCAGATACCTATATATTAAAACCTTAAAGAGTCCTTTAATCGTTTTTGAATAGATTAGGAAAATAACACAGAGATTTATTGTTCAGTACTTAATCCCTATCACATAATTTTTAAAGATATAAATGTCCCCATTCTAGATTTAACAATAAAAAGAGCATTGCGAGCGTCATTCATTGAGTCACTAAGATCATGGTCAACCATAAACTTTCAAAAAATTATTAGAGACATTAATAGGACAGTTATCAAAGTCAAACCTTTATCCCACAATAACATCAAAAGACAATTATTAATTTAACATTAAACCAAATCAGTTTTAAAAATCTAGCTATAAATCTAAACAAATAAAATAACTCATAATCTTGTCTTGACGCTTGATTGATGTTGATTGTCTGGAATGCATGTAACAACGTCATCGCTCAAGAACAATCTTATTTTGGACATTGAAGACAGTTTCTTTCATGGATGCAATCACAGCCGCTGGATTCGATGCGTTTACAATGGAAGTGCCTGCAACAATCATATTTGCTCCTGCCTGCAATTTAAAAAAAATAATTTTTAGTCTCCAGCAAGCGGTTTTGTGTGGAGGATATTGAGCTGAATTTATCATTTCATTATTTCTAGTTTTTAGCGTTATCCTAGTAAAGTAATGTTAATATACGTAGTTCATTTAAATTTGCAAACTCAATCAGTTTTAATATTCCCTAAACTTACATCAGCACATTGTTGAATATTGGCAAGAGATACTCCTCCATCTACTTCAATATCCAACTCTGGGTAATTCTTTCTTAGAAACTCAACTTTAGGTAACATCTGTGACATAAAGGATTGGCCTCCAAAACCCGGTTCAACTGTCATTATTAAAATCATGTCAGCCAAGCTCACATAAGTCTCAATATCTTGAACTTGGGTATCTGGCTTTAATCCTATTCCCACCTGAATTAAAAAAAAAGAAACAAACACAAATAAAAATAACATCTTCACCATCCTACCTACTACAAACTAAACAGTGATTCATAACTTTGTCCACCTCTACCTTCATGCCCGCTTCCCTAATTTTTCTACAAAGCGTTGGTACATCCCGTGTGGCTTCAATATGAAACGTGTATTGATTTGCACCCGCTTCACTCATCGGCTCCACCCACTGCAACATAAAAACAGAATCACTTGTCAATTGAATCCGATAAAGAAATCCTAAGTAACACCAAATGGTCAACCGAATGATTCAAAGATGCAACCAAATAAAATGCCCCATACCTGCTCAGGATTAGAAACCATCATATGCATATCAAAGAATGCTTGGGGTACTTTAGACCTAAGACACTTGACGATGGGATGACCAAATGTTAAATTCGGTACAAAATGACCATCCATAACATCCAAATGTAAATAGTCAGCCCCTGAATCAAGTAACCTTTGACATTCTCCTTCAATTCGGGACAAGTCTGCATTCAGTATTGAAGGTCCTATCTGACATCTTGGAGACATTTTACCTGCAACACAAATTTGCAATTAAAATATTAAACCACCAAATGAACGTCAAATCACAAATAATTTGTTTGATTTATTATTTATTTGTGATTTACCACGTGGCAATGGATTCCTACTGATTCCTCTTACAAAACTGAGATTGATAACCTTTGATGCACAGTTCAAATTCAAAAACAAGTATTTAATTATCATAAGTAAAGGATTGGATAAAAATGAAATGTATTCTGAGTGAAGAATTACCAAACTAGTGGCACAATTTCCCTTATACTCAGTATGATCAAGATTTTTCACTGTGGCGGCCAAAACTTACAAAATGCTATGCATCGGGGGCACATTGTATTTGTAACTCTATACATTTTATAACATATTTTGTTGCCTAAAAGTTGTCCAGTTCCATTTTGGTGTGGTTTTAATCTTTGAAGAATAATTATTCATTTTGTTGGTATTCATAAACTCATTATTAGGCCCTACCAATATGCAATAATTTTTAATCCTTCTTAATGTCTTTTTCCTTAACCTTTTCTTGTAATAAATTATATGATAACATGGAAGCTGAAGAATTCATACAAAATACAAATAAGTTTTGTTTGACTGGATTACTAATTGTCAGAGTAAAATGTAAATCTAAATAGTTAGATTTATTGATGATAAAATAACCTTTCCTTCCTAAAAGTCAAATACAGCCCTAATTTCTCTTAGGAAATTACAAAAACAGATAATTTTCTGTAATCAATTAGGGCATTTTAATTTACATTTCATGCCCTTTATACTCCCATAACCCCCTATTCATTTTTCATGTTCTCTATCAAGTCTCATATGTTTGTGCCTTTTATTTGACCATCATTAAAACTATTGACCAAAACTTCAAAAGAACAAACTACACAAACAAAATGTAATTTCAGCCTTATTTCAAATTCTAAGACATTTCTTACTAAAAAGTTTGCATCTGAAATTATTATTAACTATTTGCATTGAATTACGAGTAAGAAAATAAGCAATAATAAATATATTTCTCTCCCATCTTATAAAAAGTTATTATTAAGCGACACAAAATAACATAATATTCATATTCATTATTACAAGCAAAAACTCAAAGCATAATAGTCTCTCATCATTTCACATTCATTCACAGAAGCTAACAAATAACTTATTCAGATATAAAAATGACAAACAGTTTTATTAACAGAACTTTTATAAGTGCACCAATACAAAAATACAAATAGAATGAATATAACGATGGGAAAGTAAACGGCATTCCCGTATAATACAATTCACTCTGAATATGAAATAGAACGAAATGCGTGACAAGATATTATTATCTAAAGTTTGTAAGCAACACACACTTTTTCCATCAATTGTGTAAGTATAATATTAGTAGTAATAAACTGACAAGTGTGCTTACAAGTTACAATACAGAGTCCAATGTGTCAACTAAATGAATTATTAATGAGTACAATAATAGTACATTACATCCTTCACAATAGTTAAGGATAAATGGAAATCAATTGAGTTGTAATTGAGACCCAAAGGCCATTAAAATTTCATTTAC
Organism: Isotoma viridis; assembly: GCA_034696425.1. Taxonomy (NCBI): domain Eukaryota; kingdom Metazoa; phylum Arthropoda; class Collembola; order Entomobryomorpha; family Isotomidae; genus Isotoma; species Isotoma viridis. The sequence continues at coordinate 5,617 of JAQGAA010001528.1, read as the reverse complement.
AATTTATAACAAAAATGGCGTTTCTTAACCAAACAATAATTACATAGAGGTTGGCCACAATAAGCAGAATTTTACCCTCTTTTAAATCCCAAACCGAATTTAGAAAAGGTTCAGTTTGCCTTTATATAGCTGAACTCTCTGGACTGTTTGGATCTCGCCATAATTAGCTATACCAGCATTTTAAAAACTAAGCATAACATTTCTAAAGTGAAAGTGATTGAGAAACCACCACTAAAGTATTAGAGAGTAAAGAGATCACTTTCAAAGAACAAAAAAAAATCTCTGAAAATAATCTACCTTTCTATATCATAGCAAAAACCGTTTCAACTTGAATATATATAGATCAGCCTCAATAGGAATAGCAATACCTCACAAAAATAAAGCAGATAGTAAACGGGGTTGTTTTTAATGTTTTAAGACTTGATTCTAAATCCCATCATGTAACTAACAAACCAGTACCAAATTCTACAGTAAAAAGGCAAAACAAAAATGATGATGATGATTATTATATGAGATTCTTCTTCTCATACTGTCTCTCCTGCACAGTTTTAAAAAGATGTTTACATTTTTATCTGAAGCCAGCAGCAGCTTATAAGCCAGTAGTCTTTTTACTACAAGTACAAAATAAAATCATATTGTTTTATTTTAAATATGCTTTAATAGTTATTACAATAACTAGTTTGGCAGTGGTTATTGTGGTAGTACGTTGTATTCAATAAATAATAAAAACTAATGCAAATAATACAATAATGTAAGATAATGTTAATAAACATAAATGTTGATCTTTTTTGGACTCAGAGAAACATATAATACATTACAGTAGAAAGTAGTATAAGTTGTTTGTATTTTTATATACCAGCAGGCAGCAGGGAATAATAATGAGAGATAAGTGTATAAGTTTGAAGTGTGTTTTAGATTAAGACCTTCACAAATATAGATAATAGTTCCAAACCCAGCAGAGATTACAGCAGTAAGGCCAAATCATGTAGAATAAGTCTGCCTGGATTTATTATGGGTGAAACCCATTATGAGATTGCACTTGTCTGTCGTCTGTCTGTCTGTCTGTCGTCTGTTGGCGCTCTAACTTTCGAACGGATCAACTTTTTTGAAATCTGATTTCAGATATCAGTTTAGGAGGTCAAAAAGAAGGTCAAGTTCGTTAATGAGGCAAATCGGAAATTTCAAAAATTTTCAGAAATTTCCAAAAAATTTCGAAATTTTTTAGAATTTTCAGAAATTATGAGGACAGACAGACACACACGGGGGTTTCACCCATCGCTATGTGCGGTTTAAACGGTTTATTTCTTTTTAACATATGCATCCTCATATAGATAGTCAAACTTACGAGGTCTAAGAATAATGGAAACTTTTTTAATTTTAAGAGCAGCAGAAGTTACTTGAGTTTAAATTCTTTTTAAATATTTTAAAGAAAACATTTTAAAAAGTGCCACGTGTCAGAAATGCGATATTTTAATTAACTTTTTTTAAATAAAATGTTTGTATCGAAAACTCAAAAATAATTAAAGTTAAGAGAGTCTTTATAGTTTTTTGAGGAATTGAGTAAAAATGACTCGGTCTAATTCTTCGAAAAGTTTCCTCAGGGAATTTTCATTAATTAGGTTATACACAGTTTTAATTTTAAGTTTATTTTATTTCGTTATTCAACTTGTTGTGGCACATTTAACGCATTCGCTCATTTTGCAAGTTGACTCTTACCACATGTTGTATAACATATTGGCACTATGTACATCTATTGTCACGACTAAGGTAAGTTGTCATTCAATTTTTAAAGAATCTAGAAATCTTTACAGTTTCGTATTTCTCGCAATTAATTGTTATGTTATAATGTTTGACTTTTCGATTTATCCAGATGTGTCGAAATGGATCCAATGTCAAGAATACATTTGGATGGACAAGGATTGATGTTTGTGGAGCTGTGGCCAGTCTCTGCTTCTTGGCTGCTTTGTGTTTTTCAGTTGTCATTGAGGCCCTACAGGTCCGTTAAGTCCGAGTACCGTTGTATTTTACCTGTTGTGTTGTGAGAGTTAATTTTTATATAAAAAGCTTTGTTAACTTTTAGGCAATGCTCCATGCATCACATCACGAAAAAATGAGTAAACCAATTTGGGTGGGAGCAGTTGGGATTCTTGGTCTTATCATTAACGCTGCTACTTGTGTAGTCATTGGAGGTATAAATGACATGTTGTAAATTTCATTCCAACTATTTTACTAACCCTCTTCCATTTGGTGATGTTTAGGATACACATATCATCAAAAAGGATTCCTCGGGTCTCGTAAAGATGGTGAAGATATTGTAATTTCTCCATCAGCCCGTCGAGGGCCTAAAAGCAGTCCAAGTATAACTCGTGCAGGACCTGTGGACACTTTTAGAGACTTTTTTGGTAATGTATACTTATTTACTTTATAATATGACAATTTAATAGTTTGTGGTTCTGCGCTAAAGTCTTTAAATAATCTAATTAATTTTTCCAAATCGTCTTCCTTTAATAGGTTGTATTCTTGTCATAATAACCTCACTAGTAGTCAATTTCTGGAAACATGATTTGGCTGACTTTGTGGATCCCACTTTAACAATACTGGAGGTTTTTATTTTGGCTGGGCTTTCATATAAATATGGTAACAATTATGCAAAAGCAAACACACCTTGAAAGCAAATGTAATAAAAAATAAACTTAATTGTCAATTTAATGGTTAAATTTTCTACTTTTCAGCAAGGGAAGCCGGTTACATCCTATTACTAACTATCCCAGCTCACATAAATGTTAAGTCTCTTCTCGCCGAACTTCACACAAGCTTCCCTGAAGTCTGTGATATTCACGAGTTTCACGTGTGGCAGCTGACCCCTGACAGAATTATTGCTTCGGCTCACATTGTTCTTCAAACCACAAGAAACTGTTGGACAATTCAAAACAACATTGTCGACTTTCTCCAGACCAAGGGGATTTCTCAAGTTACATTGCAACCAGAGTTTCTTGAGGTTTTACTTTTAAACATTCAAATTCAATTTTACAATTTATAAATCAAATATCAATTGAATTGACGAAATCAAATCTCATATCTTTCCCTTCAGTTTAACAATCCGAATGTGTCACCTCAAACCCTTAAAAAGAGACAGTGTTTCCTTCCTTGTAAAGAAACTGAAGACTGCCACGAAAAGAAATGTTGTGTTGATGCGACAGTACTGGCACCCTGTGATGGCCACGCTCATGGTCACGGCCATAGTCATGGTCAGCGTCATAGTCATGATTTATCTACTGGAAATAGAAGTCAAAGCCTTCGCAGTTTCCGATCCAAAGACAATACAACAATGGTAGCTACAACAAGTAGCATGAAGTCAAACCCAGAGCTTAACATTAGCTCAACTGATTTAGGTGACCCCAACAATATTGAAGTGCATATTCTATCCCCACCAAAAGTAACAATTCAAGATGGTGACTGTGATAGCGACTTATCTGAAGATGATGCCAATCAAGAACTTAAACCAATGATTTAATTATCTACAGAGTTTTATACATTTTGTACATAAATATAATATATCGTTTCCACCGAGTGATTGGAATTAATACAAAATATTTTTACAAGTTGAAAAGAACTTTCAAAAACTATGCTGTCACAGGCTTAAAACAAGTGAACATATCCAGCAAATCGGGTTTTAAAGTTTAAAAAACGTTACAATTTTACCAAATGTATGTAGGAATTTGATTTACTCGGTTTTGTTAAATTCTCTCGGCAATTTAACTACTTTTTCTCAAAGTTCAGGAAACTTTCAAATCTAATTAAGGTTGGAAAGAGTGCCGATTCTGTTACTTTGGCTAGCATACTGGGTCAGCTGTATTACTTGTAAGGAAGAAGATTAGACTTGCAGGTTTTCTTAAATCTGAGAAAAAATAATTTATACATTTAACAAAAAACCGAATTAAATAAACTCTATAGAGAGTACAATGTAAATAGTTACTACTAATAATAATTTATTAGTAAATTAACTTCCAGCTAAAGCTAATAGAAAGTCATGATGTTGCATTATGTTTTAAGACTGGAAACACCCTGCCAATACATTAAAGGTGTGCTAATACTAATTTATGAAAGTGAAATAAAGTTTCATTACAGTTATTTATATAAGCTAACAGAAAACAAGATTTACGAAAATATCCAGGATTTAAAAAAATATTTTATACTGAACTAATAAATGAATGTAATTATCATTTTAAAAATCAATTACAATCATAATATGAATTATATTTGTTTACTATTGGTGTTGTGAATAAATATATTGATACTTTTGTATACGACTGATTGATAACGTTTCTTTAAATTGCGACAAAATAATTTTTTTAAAATCTATTTTGTGCTCCTACTACTCTATTTTTTAAAGTATCGATTGTCGATGAGCAGTATTTTCGATAAAGTTTAGCCGGAGTGCCTAGAACTCTATTATTTTTAGTATTCAAGGATTTTAAATTTTTGAATAACGCAATCTAGAAACAATGCTCTCTTAACATTTTAAACTAACTTTCAGCTTTACATACAACAAATTAAAAGCCATTGACAAAAGCTTTGCTCTGCTATTCTCATTTTATTTGTTTCATAATTCCTGGTTATAAAGTACAAAATGTTATAGCGAATTTATCAATAATGAAATTTAATCCCTTTTTGTTAGTTGATTAGTTTTTAGCTCGTCTTCTTTTATTTCAATTATAAAAGGAGTTTTGCTACACACAAATGAAGTATCGAGTGTTTTCAGTCTTACTAGACATTCAGCAGTTTTACTATTCAAACATTTATTTACTCTCATAACGCTTTATATATCTCACGTACTTTTTTAAATGTATAAAGCTGAAGAAACAACGGGGAACATAATTAACTTTTTATAACTAATCTAATCCCCGACATTAGTAGATTTATCCATCTCCATCAGGCTATCCATACCTATAAATACGGTGGCAAAAGTGAGATTGGCAAACCAAGTCGGCAAAAACTAATTTTTAAAAAAAGTTAGTTTGGCAAAAAAATGTTTTGCCAAACTAACCCGAATTTCGCCAAAATTTACCGAATTTTTGAATATTGTTTTGCCATTTTTTCCAAAAGTGTAAATAAAGTTTTGCCAAAATTGTATGCAAAATTTTAGATTAGATAAAAATGGCAGGCCTTTCAGCATTTGTTGCAAACGAGCAACCGTAACAGCCCAGAGAACGATTTGTGGTCTCTTTAGAAGTTCTAGGGTGCTTATCTGAACAGAACAGAAGGGATCTTCTTTCAAATTTCCACGGCCTTTCCAATTTCGCCCATCTACGAACTCAGAGTTCCCAGGACCCTCATAAACCCATGTCAGAAAACTGATTTCAAAAAAGTAGAACCGTTTGAAAGTTAGAGAGTCCACAGATAGATAAAAACATACATAGATAGAGCAGATAGATATATAGATAGACTCTATCTCTATCATTCGCATGAAACTCATCAAATTTTTTTTTTGGGGCAAACTTTTCATGAATACACCACTGGTACTTGTATGATATTGCTCGAAAACTGAAGAAATAATTTTTTTTTAATTTTGCCAACTTGGAATTGGGGTAAAAATATTTTTGCCAACTTGTTTTGC
>JAQGAA010001527.1:0-15344 GCA_034696425.1 Isotoma viridis | reverse complement strand
TGATGCACGAGGTTACTACTACCACTACTAGGTTGATTACAACTGCTGAAAAATACTGAACACTGGGACTTGTAAGTACGTGAGAGTTTTTACACCCCAAGCTACGTAAGGACAAAAGGGAAAAATGGATGAGGATGATAATAGAAAGCACGTTCTCTTTATACTTCCTCACACTTTTCACAACAACATCACAAAAAAACTACTTACTAACCGACATATAACCTTATTTTATGCAATTCAAGATGAAGAGTTTGCTTGGAGGAAATTTTTTTATTTTTGTTGAAATAGATGCTCGATTCGATGCTCTTTCTTACTTGACTTGTCTATCCATTTGTTTGTAGAATGGATATCATTTCTATCCCTTTGGTACATCACAACTACTGCAGTTTCCTTTACCTATTTTGAGGTTTTTTTTGGTGGTAGTGGGACAGAATGAAAAGAAATAGGAAAAATGATGATGATTATAGTTTCTATACATTTGTGGAAGAAAAAGCATTCTGGTGGCTGAATCATAGTTGTATTCAGTACAGTGGTAGCAGTATTCAGTGAGTAGTAGTTTCAAATTCAAGATTCATGCCACCACTTACTTTGAGGTCTAAAAGGGGAAAAATATTATGAGCGTCACATTGGGTGCAGATACTTTTGTCCTGTTTTCCTATCCAACTTCCTTTCTCTCTCTTTTGGTTACACCTATCTCTTTTTTATACCATTGCAAACTGCTTCATCAATTCTATTATACAGATTCAGAAGGTAATATAAAAAGACAGGGTGAAAGTGGTGGCACCTGAGACTTCTTAAAATTTTACTATTACACTTTTCTCTAGACTTATCCCCTCTATCTGTTTCAAGGTATTTACACTATTTTAGACTTATATTTACGTTTTTCGTCTTCTACCATGAAATGACCTGGTTGCTTTGATGAGACTGTTCTTTGTGACTATGCGGTTAGAAATAGATGACTCAAGATTCCTTTTTAAGATGTTTGGTTCTGGAAATACCTTTTGCAAACACTGATAGAGAAGTGGCACTCGGGGTTGTGGAGTTGAGGCTTGGTAAATTTAGAAAAGTAATAGTTTGTCTTGTAAAGAGATAGGCTGCTGTAAGTAGTAGCAGTGTCTTTGAGTCCTCGTATGCTCTTCTCTTAAATTGTGGTAAAGTATGCATAAATTTACTATTTGAGAGTCCCAGATCCAGAATCTTGTAGGAATTCATCCAAGCGTCCCAACAACCAAAATAAGTACGAAGTTAGTAGTGGAAACTTGTTTAAATAATTCATTCAAGTGTACCATCTCAAATCGGACAAGAGGAGAAACAGAAGAAAGTAACTTTCTCTTTCTACCACACACATTACTACGACTACTACTAACATTTCGACCATGTTTCATAAAACCTTTTTTGTCTAAGAACACTTTTAATGCAATGGCAATGGTGTATGTAATGCAGTAATGTAATGTAATGCATGAAATACGATGCTCGCATATACATAATGTGTGTGTAAAAACTTGTGTCTCTATTTAAATGTAGATTGCAGGTTCTCCTCAAGTCAAGGAACAGAAAGACATAAGGTAGTCATACGAAGCTAATACTATCTTTTACTACAATCTCATATATACACACCCACATCAGTTACGACTTGAATAGAAATGGCTGTGGCAGTGGCACCTCTCCTAATTTATATCTATCTCGTGTAGGTAACAAAGTATTTATTTCATACTATTTGAAATGAATCACGACGAGGTAGTCACTTCCTACTCGACTTGAAATTTTAATAGACGTTTGTAAGTTACGCAAGGGTAAAAGTAAGTAGTAGTATACAATATGTGCAATCACATCAGCCAAGAGTTTCTACATTTACCACAAGAAAGCTAGATAAATGGTTGAGCAATCACTTAAGAAAGTGAAAAGAAAACTTCCTAATTGTTACTACCCAATCAGGTAAATGCGGTTCGGTTTCTTTTGAAAGAGAGGAAAAATAGTGCATGATGATTTGCGATTTGTATTCCTTCCTTGTAGCATCCTTTCTAGTTTCCACTTCTGCAACATAAAATTCAAGGATGATTCCGTTCTACAAGCAAAAAAAATACTTTTCTATCTATCTATAATAATAATAGTAATAATAAGGGCAACGTATTAGATAGAAGTAGAGTCATAGTGCCCAGATCCCAGAAGTAGTGGTAGTAGTGGGGGAACTATCCACCGTACCTTTTACTTCAACTTAAATATTTCTTTTCTCCCGTTACAAGAAGAGCAAAAGACAGGAAGTCTGTTACTTCTTTTGGGACTACGAGCAATAATAAAGAGTAAAATCTATACGGTGTTCCGGTAATAATACTACTACTACTACTATTACATAATACTACTAACTAGCAACTAGATACTTAAAAAAGCCACTGTATATGTTTACTCAAGGCTGGTGCATGTAGCATACGAATTACCTAATGAATCTTTGTAATATATATTATAAAAAAGTCAAAGTAGAAATCAAATCAATACAAATATTTTCAGCAACGCACCGCAGCAAAATAAGAAGCACGATTCTTTTATTAGGCTGATCAGATGGGGAATTGCATAGAAATTTAACGAAAAAATAAGCCAGAGTCAAGATGAAGCCTTCCAAACGTCAAATGCTCTTCTTTTAATCGTCAAGTGTTACTGAGTTTAGCTGTCGAAGAAAAGGGTGAACTATTTTTAAGTGTCATATGTTGTTATGTGCAGTTTGAATTTTACTCTGTCACATTTTGAAAGTGTAAAAACTTAACTTTATAAAAAAAATACTTATTTATAAAGTTTACTAAAATAAAAATAAATTTATGTTTGTAAGTTCTATAGATTAGGGTTGGGGTAAATGATTTTTACTTTCTCTGTACTTGAGAAGTTCGTCTGAAAGCATGTAAAATTGCTTTTATCTCGAAAACTATAAATATTTACCTAATGCCTAACGCATGAATCTGGCATCATCCCTGATTGTGAAAAATATGAGGAAAAAGGAAAAAATGCCAACGGGTAACAACAATTTTGTACCTGTCAATTTACACGAAATTGGTAGATCCTTTGTGCTGATATACTATAAGAAATAAAAATCACCAATTGTTTACGGAAGTTTTACCTTTTACCTAGAGAAAGATTTTTTTTAGAAAAGTTTCCTCTCCTAAATTTATGGTCTTTTCTTCTTGCTTCAGAACCCAAAGTGTTCAATCTGAAAGTTGAGACATTTAATTTTATTGTTTCATGTGAACTAGTTTGAACACAAGTGGAGGAAATATGGTACGTATTTTCCAGGCATTTCTTACTTTGGCTTGTATCTCGGTAGGAAATCATTAGTTTTCTCAATCTTCAACCACTTTGCTGAAGCTTGTGTTGAAATGGAAGACGCAATTTGCAATCTGTTGTGTTTCATCCTTAACTCTTTCTATGTTCGATGTAGATATTTCCCTGAAGCTTTTGCCTTCTTCCTTGCTTTGCTTGACCTGATTTCTATGTATAGGTAATCTTATTTGAAATGTGAGACAAGAAAATCCTTCCGTCTTTCTTTCCTCTCCCTGTCACTAACTTACAACATACCATAGAACCTATACACAGTACCTACCATTTCCAATTCTTCCTCAAGAAAAGAAATATTTGTCTTATTCAGCTTTCCCTACAAGTAAGAGTATGTAATAAGGACAACTTAGGCATCTTCATTAGTCTTTATCCTGTCTAATTGACTGGGTGTAAGTACATTTGCTGCTACGTATGCTCCTATTCTTATCATTAGCCTTCTAAAAGAATAATTTTAACTTACTGTATGTGTACTCTCTGTTGTCTTCAAGATAAGCTATAAAGATAATGTAGGTCCTCAATATGGTATAAGTACTGTAAAAATAGCCATATGTCTTGTTGTATTGTAATGTAGCAGAAAATAATTCTACCCTTCTTGCTGAAAGCGATTTTCACAATAGGAAGAAATAAAGGGTAGTACACAAAAAAATCTAGAGCATTCGTAAAAAAATACATAAGGATGGATTGGTAAGACGGAATGTGTCTTTCATCAGTGCCTGTTGTGTCAGTGTTGAGTGAGACAAAGATTGAATTAGAAATAGAAGACTGTGGAAGGGAAGTAAAAAAGAGAAATGTGTCACGTACTATAGGAGATGGCTAATTTGATCGGTAGCCAATTAAATCACCTCTGTACTTGCTCATCTGCACTACTACTTACTACACACGATCACTTTGATGAGACTTTTTCGTATGTCACCTGTCAACTCTTGAAAAACTTACTTTTATTCTCATTCCCAGGACTCAGTACTTACTTACTTTTCTTACATCTAACTCTAAAGAGCAGTCTACCTTTAACATCAAGGTACAACCCCATCCATCCTCTATTTCATATTCTTGGCTTGGCCTTACTACTACTATATATGTAGTATAATACATTTTACATTAGGAAAAGACAATAGGATCCGGAAATTCATTCTTTCTTCTTTCACAATAATCACGAGTCTAACATATTGTGTAAAAGTGAAGTGAGTATGTTGGACTTTCTTTGTTTTATTTCTTATTAGATAAGACTCAATCGGATCAAATTCATTTTTTATCACGATATTGGTATTGTTTTCTTTTTAATAAGTTATATACCTTGCGTTTTGCTCTTCAGATTTTTGCTCGGTATTGTATTATTTTAACAATTTGCTTTGATGAGACAAAATCAGAGTATTGTGTATTGGAGTAGTAGTAGAAATACACAGATCAGACATATTCTGTAGTAGTAACGTGATAGAAATAGTCAAGATAAAACACATTCACAAAAGTCTACATCTTTGGTGGCTATTTGAGATAAGTTTTATTTTCGGGTTGGGTGTGATTATTTGGAAAATAAATGCAAATACTTCGATGTAATTCATGTGTAATTGTGGTGTTAAAGTAAACGTTTGTTCCTGTCAACACTTCATCTGAAGCCTGTCCTTGGTATCAAGTTTCGGTCGATATAAATGATATTTTGGGTGTTGGAAAGTTAAACGGGGGTGTGTACTTAAAAAAAGTAAGTGAGCAAAGACAAGTTGAAAACATCTTCGCGTACTAAATTCACCAACATATGAATTTATACGATATGTTTCAACTCTCAAGCCTAAACTATTAAAAAAGATTGTTTCGATAATTTGAATACTCTACGTATAATTCGTAAAATTTGGAAGATGAGTTGGTTTAAAGCGTAATATTGTAAGTAATATGTTTGAAGAAATCTATCTACAAATGAGAAACTGATCCGCTAGAATTTCAATTTCATCCCCTATTTCATATTCTTCCTTAGAACTTGCAACGATTCAATCCAATTAACCCAGTAAAATTTGATCTAAAGTCGAAAACAAGATTTACAAAAATAAAACATGGTAAAAAGATTTTTGTGATTTTTGAACTATGATGATGATACATAAGGCAGTATTATTATTTGATAGGTTGTTGAATAAGTATCTTAAATCTAAGAGTATAAAGTGCAGCATAGGTAATGTACAAAGAGATAAAAAGCTTTCAGCTTTTAGCAGTATTAATATAATATTTGTGTAATCCTAAACCTCTCTGTGCCTCAAGGAATGACTAAAGTACCTTTGGTTTGATATTAGAAGTGAAGCAAAGGCTGCCTTTTGTCACTAATCATTTTGTATTTGTTTTGCTTTTCCTTCCCTTCACTTTCTTTTGGCCTACTCGTTGAATTAATTGTTTTGGTTTACTTTCTCCATATAATTGAGTCAGATTTTGGGAAGAGATGAAAATATTTGAAAAATTGTTTACGGCTTGTTCACTTGGAGTAATACAATATTCTTTGAGGATAACAACTCATCCAACAGTCAACTCGTGAGAAGCTACAATAACATTCTTTATACTAGTAATCATCATGATGATCATAATAAGCGAGAAAAAGGGATATAATTTCTCTTATCAAAGACTAATGAGTTTTGTGTTCCTTTTCTTCCCTGTCCCTGTCTGTCCGGATACAGTGACCATTACGATGATGAAATGAATTATAATGCTTTGGTTTCTTCGGCTCAACTCTTCTTTACTTGGTTGCTTACGGCTTACCCTTACCCAAGCTTGTGGTCTGTTTGCTACAAACATTCTATATAATCGTCATTATAGACTTAGTAGAAATTTTATTATATTCTGATTGTTATCATTTTCATTATTATAGAATTGTGTTAATGTTATGAAATAGTAGAGAAAACTCTACAGAATTATAAAGCAAGTATTATACACAAACTGACTCATCTTTTGAGAGGATTACTTACTATTATTATTATCATGGTACAAAACACAACACTCATTATCAATCTTTTGCTCTTGGTCAGAGCTGGAATCAAGTGCTGCCAGCATAATAAGAATGATAATAATAATAATAGCACAAAACTTTCCTTTGGCTCTCCCATAACTCATTGTTCATAATGATATTATTCGTTTCGTACAATAAAACAAGGTAGTATGAGAGTATTGTAGGTATTAAAAAACTGTATATTCTTTCAAATAACATAATAATAATAATTATCATTCCAAACATCGAAATTTGCTAAATTTATCTCTAATTAAACAACTCATGTTTCCGATCTATCCCAACTTCAATAACTTTGTAATTTACGTGGGTGTCCTATCTCTTATTAAATAAGTAGCGTTGCGTTGGTTTGCTTTCTCTGAAAAATAATTATTGTTTATTTGATGTAACAACTACCATATTAAAGATATTCTATAGTATTGCGTTTCATAATAATAAACGCGTAGTAAGAAAACTGATTATAATTGGCAGATACAAAATAAACAATTTCTAGAAAAAACAATACCAGCTAGCAGCAAACAAGCACCCACATACATAGAGAAACAAACTTGAAAAAGGAAATTAATAATTTTTTGTATCATTGTAAAAGTAAGCTAGGGATTTTATTTCTATTTACGGTAGTGGAAATAGTAAAGTAATAATTACACAAACCATGAACACATAAGAGTTTGAGAAAAAAATAAGAACGGAATTAGAGATGATTGTAAGAAAGAGAAGCATTATTATCAAACCAAGAATCTCATTGTCGGTACTTTATTTCAATAGAATTCTTTTATAAAACATATACCCTACAAGTACATAATCTCTATTTTCTATTTTTAGTCAGAAGAGTATAATAGTATAGCCCTGTTGTAGAAATTAATGCACATTTAGATAGGCGGTGAAAGAGAGAGAGAGAGATGAAAAATTATGTTTCTTGTGGTGAAGGAATAGTTCCTTCTGTAGTTTAATTGTTCCTCTGGACAGGAAAAGGTGAAAAATGTGTTGGTGAAAGTCCATTATCTGTATCTGCTGCCTATATCCCCTCATATATTACTCAAACTTATACTCAACATTACTCCATCCATCCATACCATCAGCCATCAACTTTACCAACATATCACATCATTTCAGTCTTTCCGTTTCAGACCCTTCGTTCTTAGTCTCTCCTTAGTCAACAACAACGGTTTCGGTACTTCTTAGACATTCCTCTGACATAACGCCTTTTAGTTGGATCCCGGCTCAGTCAGTCCTAAAATGTTCAATTTCTCCTTTTAGGTGGTTAACTTTCTCTTTGGTCCGGATGGTTGCATAATATGGTGACTAGTGAGATGTGATGGAGGTTGTATCCTAAATAGAGTAGGGGTTGGTTGGTTCTATTGGATGTTTGGAATTTTCCTAAGTCAAATCTTCCTAGTTGTGCAAGTAAGTGCTGAGTGGCAATTGATAGGATGTAGTGAGTGAAAAATGTGGAATTAAACGAAGATTGACATGAGGTGTTGAATATTAGACCTTTATAAGGAAAATTGGTGTGATCCTTGATCCATGACACAAAAAGGTCAAATGTATAAGGCTGACGTTATTGTAAAACTGGAAGTGGTTATTTTTTGAAGTTTTAAATATGGGGTAATGTGCAAAATATAATATTTTTTGTAGTGAAAATGCCTAAAAAATAAAAGAATGTGTTCTAGTATTCTTTACTATAGGATGAACGCAGGCGTGTGGTATTCATGAATAGATGGTATTCAAGAGAAAGTAAGATAGAGTGAATTTGGACCCAAGGCAGTCGAAGAGATTGACTCAGTTGGAGGATGCTGTCGTGTTGGTACTAGTGGTGGTCGATTGACTTTCTCTTACTGTTGTATTTTTTAACCCTCTCTCACTTTTACCCAGTTACCCAGTCTTGTCATTGTCACCAATAGTCACAGTCACGCGTAAAGTCTCAGCTGAACTTTTACTTTTGGTTAGTTCTATTTTGCTGACTTCGTTTACTACTTGGTCCGTCTTTTATGCTACTGCTGGTACTTATTGCCATGCAGTAGTATCATCACTTACATCAGGCTTAAGAAGTGATAAGTAAATTCAAGTCGAGAAGTGGTGAGAAACTCTATATTCTGTTTGGGCTTCTTCAACCCTCATTCTGTCTTGTACTTCGCACAAGTCACAAGTGAGTGATACGGATTTATTTACTCTGAACCCTATAGACTACTATGCCATAGCATCAATTCATGAGATTCCACTTCATCGAACATACAACAACCGTCAAGTTTTATAGGTTCTTTCATTCATGTGTATGTAGGATTGCATCGTCAAATCATGTCAGTCCCGTTCCAGGATCAATAACAAACAAAACTCTTTTATTTTTCCCATTTCATCGGATCTGATCTCATGATATGATGAAAGTACTAAGAAAGGTCACATCTCAATTCTACTGGTGCTATTTATATTACTGTTATTACTATTTGGTACAGTAGTATTTGGGGTAACTCGTAACATTGACGTGTTCGTCCTTCATCCATGTGCTTTACTTGGGACACAAGACATTTACAACAACAAAAACTACACTACATTGAGTTAAACATAATCCCATAGATAAGTGAAATAAAACTCTTATCCATTTGACTTTCCAAAGTCCCAACGGGCCCATATAGTTTGATTCAAGGGGTTATTTATGCGGAAAATACTAAGAGTTAAGTGGCTTGTTAATGGTATCTTTGAAGAAAAACTCCAAACTGTACTGACAGAGTTATTGCTAAAGCTAAGCCGAACAATTCAGCATATAGACGATTCACTTTACTCCAGAAGCATAAAAAGTGTCCCATTCCCTGTAATTCATGTAAATGATGGATTTGGATATTTGAGGTAGGTGAAAAGTTACATGGAACAGTTTAAGATTGAAAAAGGATTTGAAGAAAGAAGTAAAAGCAAAGAATTCGAACAGCAAAAGTTGAAGGTAACCGGTGGTGCTGAAAGCGAGAATACTCAATATAAGAGAAATTCTACCACGAGTAACCAAGTAAATTGTAGATCTCTGGAGTAATCAACTTTGTTTGAGGGCAAGAAAGGCAGACGGAAAGGAAGAAAAGTTTGCTTCTTAATGGACACGATTCGGATGAACGGGACAGCTCTCTGTCCCTTGCACTCCTCAGGATGTGAAGATGTGGACAATGAGACTGGCTTCTATAATTCCTCCTTTCCAGGCAATGGGACAACCGAGCAGGAAGTTATTACGAGCTGGTCCTCAATAGCCCTAATGTGTCTCACTTCTATCTTCCTAGCCCTAATCATCCTCTCCACCATTGTCGGTAAGTGTGTAACCTGCTTTGGGATTTCCTTTCTTATCTTACGTTATATTATCAGACAAATGGATAGATTTCTAGAAAGGAATAAAAAATCTGGTAGGCATTATTATCTCATAATAAAACAATAAAGTAGTGACGAATGCATCTTTCTAACATTTTCTAGTACTTTGGATTAGAATACCTATTTTAGGGTTAAACAGTTTAAGCGTTAAAGGGGTTGATGTACGTCAAGCATGTCAGTGTCAGGAATGTTGGGCAACCTGTCCACTTGTTCTGTTACTTGTCACTACAACCCCCGTCGGCTTATAGTTGATGACACTTAGTTCAATGTTTTTCTGTGAGATTCGACTCATATTTTTTTTTATTCAGTACTTTAAGTTTTCCGAGAGTTATCATATGCTTCATCATTTTTTAACTTTTATAACGAATAGGTACTACGGATAAGAACTTGTATGCAGAATTTCAGAATAAAAATACTTAAAAAATTAATAAAGAAAAGTAATTAAATTTTACAGAATCAAAATTAAACTTTTAGCAGGGGAAAGTAAGACGTGCACGAATCCGTAATTAGAAAATCATGCACTTTTTTCGCCTGTACTCTGAATTGATTTACACTTGCATATGCATTTCTAACAGTATATATGAAATCAATGACGATAAACTACTAATTAAATTATCTTGAGTTCTAAATTTTCAATATAAATCGTAATCAAAGATATTTAGATAATGTTCTTATCGCTCGCAAATAATATGCTACCAAAATGTTATTCGTTGTGATATATTTAATCGATAATCTTTATTCGCTCAGAGATCATATCTTTGCAGAGACAATGATAAAAATTAAGTCTAAAAATTACGAACAGCCCTAGGAAAATCTTACAAATAAGTTGCCAAGAAAATATTTTTAATCAATTATTTAGGGTAGAATAAAAAGTAAAAGAGATCGGATTTCCGTTATTTTTCACTAAGCATGTATCGTATTTTCCGGATCTTGATGTTTTTTATACCTAGATACATCAAGATAAATAAAACTTCAAATTTTTAATGAGTTAAGATACATTTATTAGCTCACTTCAATTTCAAATAGTTTCTTTACTTTATTTACCCTATGTTAATAACAATAACTATAAGTTGTAAATATTTGAGGAAGAAAGTTTACTGAGTTATGTTGTATGTTGAAAAACTCATCTCATTTCAGTTTCAGTACTTATTTAGCACTGCAGGAGTGAGTCTAATTCTCCTCACAGCTGAATCTCTCCCTCTAGTAATAATATATACTTTTTAGAAAGTGAACAGACTGACTCTGGCTAAAAATTTTAGGATTTCAGTAGATCCAAGATCAAGCTACTGTCCTAGTAAGAAGTAATAAGAGTAACAGTGTAACAACTAAGGTACTTTAACAAGTTGTGCCACACGTAGCAACATAGCTCAGTTAGTGTTAACTGAAATAAATGTCTGTAGGGTATAGAACTAGCAATAATATGGAAGAAAGAAGCAGAAGGGAAAGAATTTGTATGGAATTCCTCGACAGGTACATCCACTATCGAGTTTCGTGAGTCGACAGTGATGAAAAGAAGTTTCAACTTTAGTTTACTCATTGTGAGCTATGAACTACTTGCACTTACTTACTATGAACTATGAACTCGTAAGTTCTCTGTCCTGCCTGAGCTACTCTTGTTCTTTGACACTTTTTTTTCTCAGGGCCAAGTCAACTGGTACAAAATATCTAACAAACTCTTTCTTCCCTACAAGGAAAAGATGTTAAACTATAAATTGCATCCATCTCGCATGCATACAGTCCTGTATGTTCAGAATGTTGAATAATAATAAAATAACGTATCATTTTGTAAAGATATGAGAAAAGTGAGGAATGTCAAAAGTAGTCACTTCTCTGCCCAAACACTGTCATTCACTAACAATCAAGTAAAAGGAAAGCAAAAGGAAAGTGATGACAACAATATTCCTAAACTGTGTTACATTTCCTTATGTACTGGTTCATTTGTATTTGAAACTTTAAATTTGAACATACAGAGTCTTTTTATTGATAAGTACACATGATTATACCTACATTTACCTTTCTTTAAACAAGCAGTCACTCTTTATTGCATTTATTCGCTTGCATGCTTGCTTTACATTTTTTTTTCAGTAAAAAAAGGCCTTAACATTTGTTAAAGTTCCCTAATCTTTTCATAGTTGAGGGAGCGTTGAAAGTTAAGGCAATGCAGTTTACCTATTTGTCGGTTGGGGCTTCTTGACGACGCGGCTGTGGAGGCTGACTTATAGACTTTCGAATTCTTTCTTGCTTACTTCGTTGTGCAAATCTTGTGGTGTGGATATGCATGAATGCAGGAAGGCTCGTAGAGATACGTATGTAGGATGTATAGCGAGTGTAGCGATGTGTGTCTTAAAGATACTTATGGAATGTTATGGTTGAGAGGAAAGATTGTTCAGAAAAAGGAGAAAGTTGAGTTTTTTTATCCATTTCATAATGCAAGAAAAGCTTAACCAGCCGTAGTATTGTTGAGGTAGTGTTGTTTATAAATACCGTAGTCGAGCCTCATTTTAACTCAAATTTGATTAGTACTATATTTTAAGCGTCGAAAATTAGAGGAGAGGGATTATGAGTTGGACTTCAGAAAGTAGAAAATGATAAAAGGGATCTGGAACCTGGGGTCCCATGCAAAATGATGAATGATTAATAAGTGATGTCCTTTCTCCCATGAAGGGTGAAACCTCATAGTCTGTTTCCACATGTAACGATGTAAGCGTATTTTTCAAGTCCCAGTTCCTCCTTCGGGCTCAAAAAATTTATGAAAGCGGACTAATTGGAAATTTACATAAAGAAGATTTAATGTTTATTTAGTTCAGAATTTAAAGAGATTTAAAGAGAGAGTGGAAATGACTGTCCTGTATGTATGACAGTATTCTCTATCGATTTATAAATTGACTGAATGCAGATGTTAATTTAAAAAAAATAAATTTCATGTGTATATGAATTTAATTAAAGGTGAATTTCAATACTTTACAATTTATTTTTTTAAACACCAGCTGCACCAGAACGCCCCATCCATAATGTAAAATTGTGTGTTCCAAGTTGGCTTTTATTTGTTTCTTGTCTTGTAAACTAAACTCAAAAAAGGTTAATGAATGCACATAAAATGTAATAGCACATAACATATAATTGGGGTTATAACCAAAAATGAAAAAAATTTAGTGCAAGATCTAAAATTGCTGGCAAAATTTCAATTTTGGTGAACATTAAATCTCATATAAAATCCCTTTCATATTTCCTTTTGAATATTCATGAGCCATTTTAAAGTTTCTGAGCGTAACTTCTGAAAGGATAACAACACTGGAGATATAAGTGTGTTTTTCCTTCTCCGATGAAAAGTGATGGACTTTACTTTCTGCTACATACTTATGCCCAATACATTTTGACTATAATGTCTAAAGGTGCATAGGTAAAACCGTATTATTTCAGATACATAAAATTCCATACCTTGAGTTGAGATAAGCGTGTTTTGTTGGAATAAGAAAGGAATATAGTTTAGGGAAAGTGAGTTTTTGATCGTCGGCAGAGAAGAAACATTCCTAATCCTTAGACGCGAGATTTGATTTCTAGAAATAACAAAGATCTTAGATAGAATGTCTATTTCTTGATCTATTGGAAAGGATTTGAATTGGACTTTAGCCTCAAGTCATTTCCATAAAAAACAAACTTTCATCCCCCCTTCTTTATATATTTTAATACGAATAAAGAGTCTCCTTTTCATTGGAATTGAAAATCAAAAGTTTTTACCATATCCCAAATGCTAGTCTAGCCAATATCTTCTGCTGCTCTAAACTCTCAGTCCTCTATTATGCTAACGGAAACTTCAAACCACTACATTATATTGCTTTCCTTGTTTAAGCTATCAAAAAGAGTATATTCAGTTTCAAGTATCCATTTTTCAAGTCAACTCGACCACAAAAGATTTTTTTATATATCATTAGAGAAGTTAGCAGTTAGTGAAAGTAAAAGTTAAGAAAAAAGAAGAAAAAAATATTGGAAGAGAGTCTGAATCGAAATTCTTTGGTAGTCAGTTGGTACTGAAGTTTCTTTTCTCGCTTTCTTATTCTTTCTTTTATTTTAAAAGTTGAATTTCGATTTAATTCTATCAAGAATTCATACCAAAGCAATACATATTGGTAATACCTATACATACTTTCACCCACCACCAGGCATATGTATTGCAAAAGCAAAAGAAATCATTGGGGAAAAAATATCGCTAAAATACATTTACATTATAAAGAACGTATTGCTTGCTGTGTCTTCTTCGGCCAGATCTCATTTTGTTCAAGAGTCAATTAACCCTTTTGCCTATAGTCTAGTCTTCAAACTTTCTATTACAAAGTAATAAAACAAGGAGAATGGCAATGGCAGCGGTCCCTTTGTAAATATATACATTGCAGGACATTTGCATTTATAGGCCAGGGATTATTGACATGTCAAAGGCAACTTCGGTCGAACGAAATGAGATTCCTAAAGAGCATGTATGTGTCTCAGTAGTAAAACTAATTTTTGTTGGTTTTAACATAGATACGTAGGTTGTCTTAGCTTGTAAACTTTTTGTGTTCCAGTTAATCAAATTTATAGAAAGTTATCCCAAACCTGTTTTAACTTCAAATTATTTTTGAGACAAAAAAAAGAACTCCCAAAACAGCTCCAAACTTTTTATAAAGTTTAGGTTTCGTGAGAATTTCTTATCATGTTTAACATATCCCGATCCCTTACTAAATATTACAATGCAAAAGCTCTGCCACACAAATATAATTTCTCAAACCTAAATACAGTTAGTCATTAATTAACTATCATCCTATTCGGCAACCATTAGGATCAAAATTTGAATTTCATTCCTCTAGATAAATGTTACATGAAGAAGTTAGCAGGCATCTGGTTGAAAGATGGGGAAGTTATTTAAAACCACTCCGACCATTACCGCGACTTTCCCCACTTTCCCCGTCACCACTACAAAAACCACCACTGACAATATTGCTTCTCTATCTAGAACCAGAGACTGGTTACTACTCTTACCACCATCAGCTTTGTCAAACTATAGAGAAACGAGTAAACTTTATCCTCATTTGTTTCTTAACTTCTGGTTGATTACAAGTCACAAGAAGGGATGCCATTTGTAACGTATCTTAAAGTCTCATCGTCTTCTTAAGATTAACTTAAAAAGTAAGTTCTTTACATACTGCTACTATAGTAGTGGTACATTATAGCAATATATCCACGCATAGATTATAGCATTTGGTATCCAGAGGAATTATAATATTATCAGCAGTAATAGTAATAACAATAATGAGAAGAGATAGGACTGAGCTGGTAGGGTTGAAGAGTTAAAGTAGCTTAAGTTTTCATCAGCTTGGTTAACTCTTTCATTTATTTCAGACTGTTTTCCCTTGTGTGATGTGATTTCAGAGGTACAAAAAAGGAATTATGTATACATCCATTCTTTACACGACGATTGCATCAAGAAAGTTGCTAGCATACTCTTTACTAATGTTAATGTGTTTTGTTTCTGTATTTGTTAAGAAAAGTTAATAAGATTCAACTAGTAAGTAGCCGTGATATATCATAGGCTATACCACAAACCCAACCATCGGGAAAAGTTTCTACCACCGGTGGGAGTATGGAGGATGAGGATCTAGTATAGTAGTTACTTTGTATGCACTTTGTACACATAAATAAACAAACCACTGATCAAAGATTAATTTAATGC
>JAQGAA010001526.1:0-15344 GCA_034696425.1 Isotoma viridis | reverse complement strand
AAACCAAGTCTAGAAAATAAGGCACTTAAATGATCATTAAATACCGACTTATAATTATTGTCCCACAAAGATAACTATAATAATGAGACATGTTACGAGTCACAATGACATTTGGTGCTAATAGCTCATCTTATATCTTATGGTTGGAGCGTTTTTGGTTGTAGTTTATAATCGGTCACTGACTCTTACTCCTAGTTATAGTTATAATGCTTGCATGCCAAAATAAGTATGCAAAAACCTCTTTATGTTAATGATTCTGTATAAATATAATATTGTAAACAACAAGTGGGGGCTGTCCCGGCTGCAGTTAGCTTTTTTTGTTTTGGCTTTTTTAGTAGCTCTCATCCCTCAGCTGAAAAATGACAAGGGCAAGTAGGTACAAAACAAGCAAAACCAATGTTAGGAACAAGTCAATTAAAAGTTAAAATACCAATCTTGTAACTTTCTCCATATAATAAGCCAAATTTCCCTGTCACTGACTCTCAAAGGTAAATAAATTTTAGAAGTTTATTGCTGTAAAAATTAATCTGGTTTTTTGGATCTGGTTAGCGTACAGGATACACGTAGGCATACATAGTCTCTAAAGTTAGTTGTATTTATTTAAATATCTTTTTTGTATTAGCACAAGTAAAGTACAACAAGTTTAATAAGTACCTACTAATTTGTGAACTACTCATTCATTCATAAAAGTTTGAGATTTTTATCAACAGTAGGGGTAATAATAAAATATGGTAATGAATGACATTTGCCGAAATTAGTTGCAAGTTGAGTGCATTTTCGAGTTTAATCTCCTTTTCTGTTTTTCAACGTTGTTAAAATCTTGATGATAAAAAAGGTAAAGGTTTATTGGGCCCGTGAGCTGTAATGAAAAGTTACAGGTAATGAGTATGTAGCCATTGCTATTTATCTTTTTGATGATACAAAACTGTATTCAAAATTTAATCGTATTTCAACAATGCCAAATCAAGAAGATTTTATGATACCCATATCATTGCTATTAATTTTAAGTTGACCCAAAACTCGTTGACCTCTCTACCCTTGTCTACTTAATTATTCGAATAAAAAATAAATTGAGTATTTTAAATCTTTCCTTTAGGTATTAGTTTTTTGTTTTACTTAAATCCGTGCCAGTGAAGAATGATTTTTTGTTTTGAAACTAGTTTTTTCGCTAGCGCACCTTAAGCCTATGTGGAATGCATCGGGACGGGATATATGCATTTACAGCGAGTGGCCGACATTCCAAAGTAAAAATGGCTTTCAAACTAAATGCAGCATTAAAGGAATTAATTAGTGTCATTTTTATTGTCAAGTTATGCAAAATAGGATTAAATAAAAAATCCATGTCTGACAACTAAAAAGCATCTAACATATTAAGTATAAAATTACCATTTGAGTTTTTTCTATATGTATTATCCGCTTGTGATGCAATATTGTAGTTGTTTTTATTAATCTATATCTATTATACTTAAAATTATAAATTTTGAGTTATGATGGGTTGTATCAAATTTGCATTAAATTAAATCGAAACTAAATCGGGTAAATGACCCGTAACAGGTTTAACAGCAAGTTTAAATGGTCTTTAATTATAAAATCATTCTTCTGCCTCTATGTGATTTAAACCTATTTTTAGTCATGACTTGATATCAAAATATCAGGAATGAAAGGTCAATTTTACAATAGTATGCAATAATAATAAGTAAACCGACTTAACGAAATTTAAATGCAAGCATGCATGCATTAATATATAATTGTAATTTTATTGTGTATATTATGCACAACGTTTTTTACATAAAAATTAAATCTACCACATTTGACTAAAGTGAACAGACAGATATGGAAGAAATTATACCGTTTTTTGTAATAATACTTTATTGAAATTAATGAGAATGATGATTACACACCTGTCCATGCCTAACGTCCGTCACACAAAAACAATACCTGTTTGTTTCTCTGACTCATCGAATCCAAACACATAATGTAATTCTTACATGTATGTGTGTACCTACCAGGGTGTTTTGTTAAAATACAAGCTAGACAAAGAAAACGAGATGAAATTTCAATATCAAGTATTACAATTTCAGGTTCAAGTTGTAAACCAGAAGAATAAAGTTATTCGGTTTAACTCTTAACATAACATCTGCCACAAATTATCATAAAGCAACTGCATGCAATCCGGCAACATAACAATTTTTTATAAGGAAGCAAGACTTACACACAAAGTATGTTTAAATTACTTGTGTACACGAGCCTGTCCTTATTATTGCACTTTGACCTGTTGAGACGAGTCAGATGAACTGAATGATTATTATTTATCTCTCATTAAAATCGCGAGCAGGTGGATTGCATTTCGTTAATTGAAGACTTGTCTACACAGTACAAGTTGTAACAACTGGTATCCCAAACATAATCATATTATTATTATTATTACTTTCTTTCTCTTCCGAGAGCTTGTGTCTTTTAACGCATATTTTACTTTTGCTTCAGCTTTGAGACTATAAATGCAAAACGACTTAATACTTAAAGAACGAATTGTCTCTTCATATAGAATGACTAACCTCAACCTTATGCTTTGTGTATGATTTGATAAGTTTAGTTTCAGGAATAGCGGATGTGCTAAATTATCTTTTATTGATGGTTTCAGTAGAAAGGAAAATATGACGCATCTTTTTGTATCTTAAGATCTTGATATGTTATACAGAGAGTGTAAAAAACTTTTTTTTCTACTAAAATGGTATTGATTGGTAAAAACAGCTTTAGTTAAGGTACATGAATACATTCTTGTAAAACTGCAAGTTTTACAAAAGCAACCGACCCTTTTATATACACAGTATAAATATTATGAATCCACTGGGTGGGATATTTTCGTGAGAATGAACAGAATCCGTTCAAAGCCGTCGGCTACTATAGTAAAACACTCTTACTAATGGAATTTTATTTAATTGAGAAGAAATTAAGGTAAAGGATCCTGTTATGGTGAATCATCAATGATTATGATGACTAAAAATTAAATCTAGATTAGCACAATTTTATCAAAATTGCAAAATCAACAGGATGGAAGTTTTCAATAGGTGCAATCTGCAATGCGTCATCATTGGAAATCAAAAAATTCATAAATAAAATACTGAATTAAAACGATTTATGCTTTAGTAGTTTCTATAATCTATATTATTCTATTCTTTAGGTTAGTAGGGTGATCTTTCACGTGTATTTTCTGCATGTTATAAGCAGAGTGTGCACACAGTATTGTGGGTTTGTAAAAACAACCAAAAATTCTAGACTCGTGGGAACTAACCTCAAAAACCATTTATAAAACCAAACCACTTAAGAATAATAAAAAATGAGATTCTATTCAAATAAAAATGAATTCTTTCACCTTTACCACAAGGTAATGTACACCAAATCTACCTAAGGTGGTAGAATAAATGAATATAAAAATAGATTTTAGATGGATGGAGAATGATTTGGTTCTTTTCATTGAGTGAAATTCTGTGTTACGCTGTCATCTCTAAGGTTGAAGCATTCGTAGCATAAATGATTCATAAAAACTTGCTATGGAGTAATTTTTATTCATTCATTCATGATTTTAAAAAAGTATTCTAATATAAATTTAGGTGCTAAATTTCCTTCACACAAGGTTTGTGTAACAACTCCGGCAAATAACATTCTCATCTTCTTCACCTTGTACTGGATAGAAGTAGCATCTCTTTAGAATTGTTTTTAGAGAACTTCCGTTCTAAGAAGGAATTAGGAAATTTTTTGGGTTGGACTTTGTTTCAAAGATAAAATGGAAGAATATTAGATAATATTCTTAAAATTGTTTGTGTAAGGCTGCAAAGCTGCAATTTCGTGATCATTTTAGTATGTACCTGACGACCCGAAACTCTACATGCGTTTTTGTTTGATTATAATCATCAAGTGAGAATTCTTGAATATGTCACAATAAAATGAATCCGGATATGTGTAACTTACGAGGTTACGAGTATGTCTTGTCTTTTTACATATTTCCTATGAATAAGATGGTGAAAAGTTCAACGAGAACAGAAGCTTTATTATGCGAACGTCTTTAAACCCGCAGGGGAAAAAGGATAAGGATTATATAAGCATTACAATTTCACAAAACCTCAGCTATGATGAAGAAATAAATTTCAATACTGATGTTTCCCCAAACTACGTCTAAATGTGTAACACTTTTTTCTTGAATATTATCTGACAAATAACTTGTTTCCTTTTTCAAAAATACTTGTCTTTGTGTCATCTTCATCATAGTTTAGAAAACCGAATAACGCTTTATTTTTCATGCAAAAGTAGCATCTTTATCTTTTAAGTTTTTGGTGCGATAGAATAACTGAATAGCATTTTTAGCTGCATTCTACATATTATATTTCTTCATGAAACATAGTCTTTCGCAAAGGCTAATCTGACAAAAATATTGAGTGAAACTTTGGTCTTAGGAATTCCCATTAATACCATGTTTTTACTTAGCTATTATAGCAATATCAATTGAACCAATTAATTATTAAGTATACCAATTTCATATCAATCTTAAAAGATACTTTATCTATAGAAAACAATTTCATCCTGATCCTTTATTCCTCTACGTGGTCTAACTTCACGGAATTGTTTGTTAGACAGACCCTGTCTTACTTACAATTAGTGGAACCTACAGTAAAAATGTAAGATACTGACGTTAGTGTGTTGTGCTGTGTACAAGAAATATAAATGAGAAAACCCAGGACAAATCGGAAAGAACAAGAAATATGAAAAAAGTAAAATACACCCTACTATAGTTTTCTCTTTTCAGCTATATTGATGGAGATGAACATTGATAAACTAATAAAGCAAACGGAAAGGGCCTATATAGTGATTCCCTTCCATTCAAGTCAGTAAAGGTTCACGGCTCAAGGCTCATTAGTACTTTAATACAATCAACGAGTTGACAGGTTCAGGGCCGGCCATTTGGTATAATCTAGGGTGTAGGATCAAATACATTTATAAAGATACTAAAGTGTCTAGGCAAACGTGTCCACGTGAACGGTACGTGACAAGTAGGTGCACTAATAAAATAAACTGGCATGTCATCATGTCATAAGGTAACGATATCACCCAAGCCTCACAAAAGGAACTTAGAACTACCATTGGCGATCTTTACAGATGAATGCCTTTTTTCAGAAAGGTTTTACTTTCCAAGAAAAGTATAATTTTTGGCTATTGTATTCCAAAATTTTCCTCTGTAAAAATTTTTCCATCAATCAAGTTTTACAAAAAATTTGGATATGAGACTTTTACTGAGAATTCATATTATGTGGATTTCGGTATTAGAACGGTGTGTCTTCTGGAATGCAGTTTGCAGTATTAAGTAAGACGAAGGTTGTCTCTGAAAGTGGTTTATGAATAATATATATTTTAATTAAGCTTTCCCTTAATACTGGCTGAATAATGAACTAATTATGTTTGAAAGAGCAATAATATTACTGTGCCTAAAAAAACTTTTAAATGAAATTCAGAATTATTCCATAAACAAGCTTTGTATGAATTTTAACTAGCCTTTTTTAGGACCCTACATAACTATACAATGAAGAATTTGATAAATGATAATTAATTGCTACCAAAGTATAATTAGCAGCAACTTTGTAGCAGCATAAAATGCTGTCTAATTTTTTACCCACATTTTTCCATTAAACGTTTTAAAACATTTGTGCGTTACACGAATAAAACAAACCATATGCACTGAAACTTTTAAAAAAATCCATATTTATTAACATTTGTAACAGTGGTTTAATCATTTACCAATTTTTTCTATTTTTATTATAGTTTCGTATTTTCCAGTTGCCAGTTCTTTTCTGATATAATGAAGATTTGGTAAAATAATAACCTTTGCAACTTTCTGTCAACTGTCCTTCCTCTCATTACTATCCAACATCAGCCATCACTATCACTTTCTCGAAGTCTATAGCTTAAAATAGTGCCTACGTCAATAAATCTGCCCTAATCATCAATTATATTAGTTTCATATCGTTGGCTTTATGTTTAACCTTTCCTTTTTTACTTATTGACCTTACAAATCTCATTAAAAAGTTCCAAAAAATCCCAGAAATTTAAAAAAGTTTCCAATTCATTATTGCACGCTAAATTGCAGAGCCAGTATGACTATAATGTATGTCTACCTTCTACAGACTTGACATATTGCTGACAAGCTCAGCTATTAGGTTTCGTTTGATACTTTTATAATTGCATATCAGATTCCTTCCTAATAAGTTCATTTTATAATTCCGTACGTAATTTTGACGTCTTTTTATAGTATATATCTAAGAACAGTTCAGTTTTTTATTAAGTTAAATAATTTGTAAGCTTTTTGACCTTTTTCAATCGTATCGTTTTTCAAATAAATTTTAACATTTTACTAATAAAAATATGAAAGTAAGTTGACGAGCAAATAACTCATAATTTCTGACTAGAAACAATAAAATGTTTGATGGATTTTATGGCATGAAAATTTTGGGTAAATACAGGCGTCACTTTATTTACCGAACAAAGTAATTTATAAAACTGTCCAAGGTTGATTCCTTATACTCATTTGCATAATAGTTAAGTCTATACATATATGACTATGTAGTACTCAAACAAAGAAATTTGTTATCTTTTCATTGCACTGAAAGCAGAGAGGTCATATCCTTCTTTTGAAGTTTCAAAGTCCAGTCTTATAATTTTCTTTTCCGGGTTGGAACTAGAAATCTCTGGAAACAGCCATTTTAAACTAAGCGAAGCTTTTGACATGCAGAAATGCTAATTCCTTATGTTAAATGCTCGAAAATGTCATTTAAAAAATGATTAAAAATTCTAAATTGTTTGTTTTAAATTCATAATCTGTGTAGTTCATCATCTTCCTTTTCTTTATTCCTCTCAGTACCAGATTAAAAAATATGTGTTGCACCCTTATCCTGTTAAATATTAGACTAAGAATGAGATTTTGAAAGCAGCATGGGTCGAATTTCTTAGAATTTTTATTAACTAAAAAATGGACACAAAATATTCCACTTCTCCACTTTGAAAAGTGTATGCTGAGATATCGGGAACCTTTGTCGTAAAAAATAGCTCGAGTACAAAATAGACTTTAATCCTATAACATATTTTACAATAGCAGATGGAAAGATTCGTACAGTTTCCTTTTTTGTCTATTATAACTAAATGTTGCAAAAAAGTTCAGGCCAACTGTATATACTCAAGCCAACTGTACATACTCCCTATCGCTTTTGATGAAACTGGCAAAAGCTCTTGTAATTTTTCTTTTATATTTTTCTATTAAGCAGATGTTACTCTATTCTGCAAAATCAGCTTAATTTTAATTTAGCTAAAGCATAAAAAAACAATTAAACTCCGAAAAAAAGCTAATAATGCTAGAATGAGTTTCCGTATGATACCCAATATCCACTTCCTACATCGCATATTCTTTGGCTCACTTCAAAACGAGTACGGAGAGACGGTCGCTACTGACTTTGGATAATTGTTAAAAGCTGATGGAACGCTTCTGGTTGTTTCTATTTACGCAATATACGCAATATTACACGCTTGAATTAACAGTTTTTGCCATGCTTTTCCAGAACGAACAGCCGGATACCCTGACGATGACTACATCCAAGCTTATGCTAATGCAATGGCCATACATATAGGATATACTATAGGTAACGGCTATGGTAGATGTAGAAACGTATAATATATTATGGTCACTCATGTGAAATGGATTTTGGGATAAAATCGTTATTTTTCATGATTGATATGGTAAAATCGGATTACGAAATTCTACGTGAGTAGTACTTTATTTTATTTACTTTCCATTAAGCTCTTTTTGGATATTGATATTATTATGATCCTACACGAATTAAGTCATGGTGAGTGTCCGTCCTTGAAATTACGTTAGTTTCGGATAGTTTACATTATAAATTTACATTAGTTATTTATTTACTGACTTATGTGAAAAGGTAGAAGGATGTGGTCTAAAAAGTTGATCATTTCCCAGGCGATTTTCCTCTCGAGAACTAGATGGATAGTTTTTACACTTCAATAGCTAACTTACCTCCGGGAAACTAAGTTATGAAATTTTAAATTTAACCATATTATTCCTTTTTATTTACTTTGAACTTCAGTAATAAATGTGTTTCAAGTAAGCTATGCATGCATTCTATCATTTATTCAACTGGTCGCATCATAACTCTTCATCTAACATTTACGATGTCAGTGTTTTTTTAGAATTTTATGCTTAAATGACCACTCATTAAGTGGGTTAATAATTTTGGAAGTAATATTGAGCAATTCTAACAAATATTTCGCAATTTTTGTGTATTTTTCAAATACAAACGTGTTTAATTTTATCATATGTAACTAAATGTTTCGTAACGTAGAATTGTACGATGATGATACACAACGATACTTTGACGCTCGACCTGCAAACAAACATTTGCTATTTGTTCAGAGATTTTTCTTTAGTTGTAATTTTAGTTCATATATAATAGTACGTATAATAGGTCAATGTAAAATTCAGTTTAAAGTTATTGTAAAGTTTTTACACACTGTCTGGTGACAAAACTGTTCCATTGTTATTCCCCTCGTTTTGTTGTCCAGTATTGCGAAAGGACCCATAATGTGCGAAAATGCGAATGCAGAATGATCTTTTTATTTTTATTAAAAAGATGAATAGGAAAGATCATGAAAAGATCCTTACCCGTGTGTCTCATAAAATAAACCCTGAAAGTTATAAATCCATTGAGACTCTATGAGTCTTGTAAGGGTTTTTTACAATCTACAATTCTGTGTAAAAGTAAAGACCTTACTTAAAGTCTTGGGCAATGAAATAAATAGCACAGTCAGTATAATATTATGTCTACAGCTGATTAGGATTTCGGAAGGGTCGTTAAAAACTCTTACATCTGTAAAAAAGGTTCAAGTAAAGGTTTGCTTATAGATTTTGCCCAAAAGAAAAAAGTCCTTAAAAACCTTTGGACTCTTCCATTTCTAGGAAATGCCGTTCGCTTTTTCATGATCTTTCGAGGTCATTATTTTATTATGGGCTCATCTATTTCATGTGTTTCTTAGTTTGCTTCAACGAACTAAAAATCATTTTAAAATTTATTACTACTACGAGTTGTGATCATAACGCACGGTTCAGCTACAATACAATATGTGTATCCGTTCTATATTCTGATCATTTTCGCAATGGTTTAGAAATTTATGATGGCTCAGCATTTATATATATGACAAGTTAGCTGAATTTGCAGGTTTTCGCAAACTGTACTGGAACATTGGAGCCCTGTTGAAAAAAGGGTTGTTATATCATTAATGTTGAAAGAATAACATGAAATTAAATTTTTTATCAACTTCTCTCATGATTAACTGCGCATTTCCATTGTATTATTATATATTTTAAGCATTAAAAATAAAACCGTGAGTTAATGGCAGAAACGGAATGGGGTACAAGGGAATCTTTCGGATATGAGTTGGTTTGTTTTTCTGTTTAAGAGTAATAAGCATTTAGTGTTCATTGAAAAATAAAATTCTTTTATGTTTTATGCTTTTCCTATTATTGTAATTTGTAATACTTGGTAAACTAAAAAGGTTTTTCTGATATTATTATTAGGGATCAGAAGCCTTGAACTTCCTATTCCGTTAATTCAGCTATAAGTACTACGGCTGGTTTTGAAATGGAATCTGTCTATAATCACTAGGTTTGCTAATCTTAAGTACTTTATCCAGAGAGAATTGAAATTACAAAAGGATTATTCAATAGTTGTATTATTTTCCAAAAGTTTCCGTTCACAACTGAATGAGAAATCTAGACCTATTTGTTAAAGTCAAATTCAAGTTTTGAGAGACTCTTTATGACTTATTGTTTTGCTAAAGAAAAAAATTCTTATTTTATTTACTTGAAGACATTCAAGATTGTAAATCTGGATGTAGTATGAATAGAAAATGTATTAATTTAGAGCATTCTGTATAAAGGCTTAAGATAAGAATATCAATATTATAGCTGGATTGTCTCTAAATAAGAGTTATTAAGTCTAGTCTTCATTCTTTCTTTAAATTCTTTGACTTTGGTTATGAATAGAATAGCTTCAATTATACAATTTACAATAAACTTCCTACTTAATTTGAAACCAATCAATTTAGGCAAATGACCAAAGGAATTATTTGTATAATCTAAAGGAAGTCTAACATACTTTATTGACAATAAAGTCTTCCGTTTTTTTGTTGTATGAGAAAAGTAAATAGATAAAACGAGCATTACCCGAGGATGACTTTAATGCATTTTTATACAATACAATATAATCTTATTTGTTTCTTGTAAATTCTACACAAACAATTATGAGCTGCAGTTGATGTTGCAAGCTTTTTGAGTTTTTCTTAAACCCAATAGATGTACTTTATTCTTAAGATTAGTTTACGATGAGTTTACAGCTTCTCTATAATTTTGATAGATAATAGGCCAATTACTCTAAGTGCTGGTTCAACTACAAGTATGAGTTAGGGCTATGTTGTTGTTATAAGCTTAATAGGATTTTGGAATAATATAGTCTAATTAATGGGATGACTAATGCATGAATTCACTCTTGTTCTGAAAGATAGAGACAATAGAGAGAGAGAGAGGCCTTTTTGGCCACTGCCACTTCAGATAACTATGTTCAATAGGTAATCAATGATGATGCTACATAAATCCGTGGAGTCATGAGTGTGCTGGAATAGAATGAAAACAATACAGTAGGCGATAGCTATTATTCCTTAAATATTACGGTAGACCTTCTGAGAACAAAACAAGACCGACAAAATTACTACAATTATGAGTCACTCACGGGTGATGTAATGTGTGAAGGCGAGTCATTTTTATGAGGTGTTTGTGAGTTTTTACTGTTTAGATAATCATCTAAAGATAAATTTCAGATCGAAAAGCTTTTAAGGGAATGAAGTTTGTGATACAAAAGTAATTAGAATACACTGCTTGCTTAACATACAAATACTTTTTTGTTGACAAGAAATCCTGGCCATAGTTTTTACTTGTAAAAAACTAACTGGATTACTGTAAAAAAATCTTAAAATAAACACGGAGGTCGTTTGATTAAAAAAGAATTTGATGCGTACTGAAATTCTCTTGTTTATAATTTAATGACAAATTATAAAACATACCGTGTAATAGTACGTAAAAAGTGAGTTTTATCTCATGTTTTTATTCAATTTTTTAGAGCAGAAACTGTTTATTTATTTTAAAAGATTTAAAAGTCTCATATTTTTATTCATAAATGCATGCTACTGTGGAGTTAATAAAAAAAGTTATTACAGGTTATTAGCATTCAAAATAGCATGAAATTAGCTTACCAAATAATCATCTACTAATAATTGTGAGAACATGAAGGTAAGAAAATGTCATTTCTGATTTATACTTAATCTATGTTTCTTTCGTAAAGCAGGAAATAAGTTTCCATTTATTACTTTGAATTTCATAGCAGATCTAACAACAAAAGTATCTGGATACCATATATATAAGAATGTACTTATGCAAACTATGTTTGACCAAAAAAACAAATTTATTCAAACTAAAGAGACTCTTTGACCTTTTCCTTATTGTTCTTTTGCCCAACATGAAATACCGCCTCCTTTTTTCACAACCAGGAGCATTTTTTAGCTTTTGAACTTGAAAGAAAATATGATTTTTCTAAAACCCAACCAAAAATTCAACAAGTAGCAGATCATGTACTTTTGTTAGGGTGTAACTAGGAAGCTAGGCATACAATTATGTAAGTAAACATTATTCATAATATAATGACATCTCTAGCAAGTATCTAGTTCAACCTTCCACGAAACTACTAAATTCATGCTGGAAGTAAACTGTTAATATTTCATGAGAATGAATGTCCTTCCGCTCAGGAAAATATTATTTTGTTGTACCTTGGAGTGTAGTAGTAAAGTTGACACACGAAATGTAAAGAATAATAGGATTTTTAACTAGATCCTTTGAAAAGAATAGGAAACATCTGCTAGGCGAAACAAAGAGGTAAAAACTGTAAAACTACAGAGAAGTGTGTAAAGTAAGTAATTTTATGGTATGCTCAAGTCTCAAAGATCGCCGAAATAAAATTATAATATCAGCTAAATATCTAATGGACATTTTTAAACTGAATATGGCACGCGGTGGGAAGGAAGTAAGTAGAATGACCATGAACTGTGTCGTGAACTTTGATAGCCAAGATATGGTCAATAGAAAAAAATAACAATTTCTTACTTAGGTACTTTACAACTTAGGTAACGGGTCAATGTCAGCTAACTCATGATATGACATGGGATGAAAATGATGCATGGAAAAAACCAAAAGCAATGGGTCAGTTATTCTAAGGTGACAATCATTTAAGCAGAAAAACCGGCATATTGTTTGGTAGTCTCATCCATTTTCTCGGCTTAACCTCCAGTATCTGTAAGTATTTTAAAGCCTAAATGGAGAAGACGCTAGAGTTGGCAGATCGGCTAACTATTATCAGTATCTTCTTGTCATTCATGTCACGAGTTTCACGTAGGATCATCAAACGTTGCTAGTAGAAGAATAATTGTCATTCACATGAAAGATGAATAAAAATGCAAAAATTAAAAATTCTTGGCAATTTTCAGAAAACATGTCCCCCAGACAACTATTTTGACAAAATATGTTTTCTAATGAAATGTTGTTACCGTGCCTTCTTGCTTCATCCCAAAACCAGTAACTTCTTAAAAAAATTTCAGCCCCTCAAAAATTTTTCTTCGTACCCGTAGGCAATTTTCCAACCCATTATAAATTTTCAATTTTCCTCATCCTACCCAATTGGCTTTCAAATCCTCCCCCTATCTTGAAGCACTAAACTAATTGCAAGCATTTTGTACCCTTGAAAAATGAATAAGACTAAGTAACAAAGACAAGCTCAACTCTCATCCTTCTGGGACAATGGTCCAGGGCCTGCTGGAGTCATGCTCCCCCCGACTGTTGGGATGATCAATCACGACAAGACCAGGAAGCAGAACCCTGCATACAGCTTGGGACTCAAGCTACCATCCTCCCTCATTGTTAAGGGGAACGGTCCTGGCCCTATCTATGCTATCCCTAAGGGAATGACTGCCAAGGGTCCTGATACTACTTCGGGCTTCTCTATTAAGGCTAGGACAAAGGTCCTTGGTAAGATTGTCATTGATTTCAATATTGAATTTCGTATTGTGTACTCTACCTACACTAGGCTGAGCAATTAGAATAATGCTTAATTTTCTGTACTTTAGAGAATTTTGCTACTGACACACCTGGGCCAGCTGCCTACAACCCAGAGATCAATGTGAATCGGCGAAAGGCTCCTCAGTATTCACTATCTTGGCGAACTCCTGTAATTGAGAGAGGAAAATTCTCACCAGGCCCTATTTATCTCCTTCCTCCTTGCATGGGGCCAAAAATCCCTGACAGAGCTGCTGCTGCCGAAGTATCCATGTAAGTCATTATTTTTTTAGCTTTGAGCCAGAGAATTAGAAACTTTTTCCAAAGAATAGCATAATATTTGGAATCATTAGAGCTTAATTTGAAATATCTATATGTTTGTAGAAAAGGGAAAGGCAGGACCGAAGACACAATATTCCGATCTCCTGGACCAATTTATGATATCGGTTAGGCTTGCTTACATTTTATTACTTTGAACTTAAAAGTTAACTGAAAAGTTCAAATAATTTTAAGGTTTTGTAATGCTTTCACAGGAAGTCCCAATATAGTCAAGAACAAAGGTGGAGAGGTGACAATCAAAGGACGGTGGAAGCCTTTCAAAGCTCAGAGCTGTATAGCTGGACCTGGATCTTACAATGTGCATGAAGCTACTCCTAGGGTTTGGCGTCAGCCTCCAGCCTTCAGTCTTGGAATTCGACACACTCCATTTGCTGGAGTTTTTATGACAAAATGTGACAAGGAAGAAAATGCTACTCCTAGTTTTGATGATTGTAATTAGATTTATCTTCTAGTCAGATCTGATTGTAAATTTCAAGTTAAAATCTCATTCGTCTCAGCCAAATAATTTGTTTTGTCTTTTAAAATAATCTAAATTTGTGATGCTCAATGAATAACTCAACAATGAAACCTTAAATAAAACTAAATTTCTGTCAATGACTGTGTAAAGTATATTGTTAAAAAGCACATTATTAATATTTAAGCTTACTGCCGACTTTAGAATAATTGTAGTCCTTAGATTTCAGTTTATTTGTTTGTGTTCCTAGGAATTTCTCCCATTTTAATACGTTTTTGTCAAAATACAGGATTTAACTAGAATTAATCTGCTTCTATTCAAATGCAATCGCCATTGTTAATAGCCTTGTCCTTAAAATTTTAGCCGTAACGGTGTATTTCTACTTCCGAATACTTTTGGTGGGTACCATTGCAGCATATTGTACAATACTAGGAACCAAGGTTTCCTGGGTGTCTTACCCTGACCTCAAGGTGAAACTTCTGGTGTAAAGGACCTTGCTGATGAAGCCATATAGTTATAGTTGATTTATAGAATGGAGTTAACCTTCACCCTCTGCAAGTTCAAAGCCATATTATAAGATAACGGGTGTTCATTCTAGGAATACTAGGGTCATCTTATAAGCAAACCTAAATGCCCAAATACTGTGAAGACGACTTCCGAAATATGTCTGAACAAAGTAAGATTATGGATCGTATTAAAAGCTCATGCTGGTGATTCAGATAAATAATTTATTACAAGTATTGAACTAATTATTTTACAAGCCTTTTTATTAGATTATTTATGTTAAAATGAGTTCCTTCACTCTCAGTAAATAATGACTACATTACCTAACAAAATATTAACTACAGTTAATTTTACTTTCGTCACTAACAGGATCAATTATATTCCATACTTAACTTTCTCTTCTCTCACCTTTACTTATTTCCTTAAATATCAAAAAATATACAAAGATTAATTAAACTACTGCATGGTATGTGAAAATAGTAATGGTTATTGAATAATATATGGTGGGTGTGGTTTATGTTGCATTAAGAGTTGTGATTTCGTTTAGGACACGGCAGTTAAAAATATCTATTCGAAATGTTTCATCTAGCACCATATAATACAGTTACGTTATTTTAGGTTAGAAATATTATACATCAAGATTAGAATACACACATTGACTATTGGAATACATAATTAAACCTCTCTTTAGTATATGACAGTGTACACAGGAAACGCTAAGCTATTTCAAATCCATTCGAAATTGTAATAGCTTACATACCATTAAAGAGCTCTAGTAACATGCATAGGGCCAACCAATCTATTCTGTTATATTTCATCAAAAAGTCATTAATTTTCAAC
>JAQGAA010001525.1:0-15345 GCA_034696425.1 Isotoma viridis | reverse complement strand
CATGGATTCATTAAAGAAAGATACGTGCCCTGTAGGTCAAAGGTCACCGTCAGTAGCGGATTGAAAACGAATAATGAAACATTAACACGAAATAAAATCCGTAATGTAGGAATTATGGCTCATATCGACGCTGGCAAGACTACAACAACGGAACGAATCCTGTATTATTCTGGTGTAATATCAACTCCTGGAGAAGTTCATCATGGAGACACAGTCACAGACTTTTTACCTCAAGAAAGAGAACGAGGGATAACTATTCAGTCAGCTGTTGTTACTTTTGACTGGAAAGGTCATACAGTCAATTTAATTGATACCCCAGGTCATGTGGATTTCACATTTGAAGTGCAAAGAAGTCTTCGTGTTGTTGACTCTGCTGTAGCTATTTTAGATGCTTCTGCAGGTAAAAATGAGTCATGTTGAAATAAAATTAAAAATAAAATTAAAGTAGTAAGTAAGTCAGGGTTTTTATTTGAGGAATAAAATAAAATGTCATTTTGGTGTTTCAGGTGTGGAAGCACAAACCCTTACCGTGTGGAGGCAGGCAGCAGATTACAACTTACCTCGATTGATTTACCTTAACAAAATGGATAAGGTAATATAGAGTAAGGATTTCTCTTAGGATTCAATTGAGGTATGTGTATTTGTGTGAATGAGTTTAATTAGTATTTATTTAAATACTGTTTTGGATTTTATAGCGTTCAGCCTCCACAGAAATGTGTTTGGAATCAATTGTATCAAAACTAAAGTACCACCCTCTTCTTATTCAATTGCCATTTTATGAAAAGTCAGTCGATCCGCGTGATAACAGTTCTGGAATTACTGGAATCATCGATTTGGTTGAAATGAAACGGTTGATTTTTGATAAAGCATCAAGGGGAGCTAGTATTATAGAAGGTATGTAATTCACATATCTTACGAGCATTGAATTGGTTATGTAGTTTTTTGTTAAAATTATTCAAAATCTGGCTTTTATTTTAGTGGATATCAAAGATGACAAATCTTTAATGGCCAAGAGATGCAAGTTAATTGAACAAGTTGCAGATTTTGATTCCATTTTGGCAGACAGAATTATAGAAAGCGAATCGATCGAATCAATAACTCAAGTTGAACTCTGTAATGCTTTAAAACGAGTGACTCTTTCTAGTCGGGCTGTTCCAGTGCTTGTGGGAAGTTCTTATAAGTATATTGGTGTGCAACCATTGTTGGATTCTATACTCAGGTAGACATATAGGTTTAATATTTAGAAGGTAATATAAAAGTTACCCATAAATTGCACTAATCAACATGGTATTTTGATTTAAAGGTATCTTCCTCACCCTGGAGAATCAGAAACCAAAGATCCTGTAATAGTAGCATATGGAACAGAACTTTGCTCCTTCGCCTTTAAAACCATACATGATGATCAATTAGGGCCATTAACATTTCTCCGGATCTTTCGAGGAACACTTCAGTCTGGCCAGAAGCTTTACAATGTTACCAGAGGGAAACAAGAAAAGATTTCGAAGATATACAGACCAATGGCAGACGAGTTGAAAGAAACAAATGAAGCCGATGCTGGCCAAGTCGTTATTGTGTCCGGATTAAAGGTAGCAAACTTGATACAGTATTACAATTGATTAAATATTTTGATTCATTTTCGTGTTAATTTAGCTTATTTTTAACCTTCAAGGGAACAGTAACCGGAGATACACTGACTTTTTCAAATTCAGTAAGCTCATCCGTGATGAAAAAGCTGGAGAAAAAGTTTGGAAAAAACGAAGATTTAAAACCTGTACTAACTGGAGTTCATGTTCCTGAGCCTGTTTTCTTTTGCTCAATAGAACCAGCGTCAGTTGTAAGCTGTACTAAACCATCTGAATAAGTAGTTATGGTATACGATTTAAAAAAACTGTCATTACAGAAATATTAATTATCATTTGATTACAGAGTCAGCAAAAGGCATTAGACTGGGCTTTGGAGTGTTTACAGCGAGAGGATCCTAGTTTACATGTTCATGTAGACCCTGATACTAATCAGACTGTTTTATCGGGTACAGATGATAAATAAATGGCTTATTACATTACTCTTCATTCATTTTTCGAGGGTGGTGAAATGTATATTTTGATTTTGACTCTTTTGCAGGGATGGGTGAGCTACATCTAGATATAATTTACGAGAGAATAAAGTCTGATTTTAAAGTAGAAGCCGATCTAGGAAAGATACAAGTAGCATACAAAGAAACAATAAAAACCCCGGCCAGTAAACGTATCTCGTTTGAAAGACGATTAGCAGACCAGAAAAATAGTGTAACAATAGAACTAGAACTAATTCCAGCAGAACAATCGACATCAAAGTTTAAAATATATAGAGGTCGTGATAAAGAAAAACAAGAAAACTTAAATCTCGTGACAGACAAACAAATTAAATGCATTCAAAACGGAGTAGATTCTGGAATGCGTTCTGGACCTAAGTTAGGATTTCCGGTAAACATGCGCCTATTTAGGTATTTTAAGGATGGTATTTTGGAATTGTTTAAGATTCCAATTTAATATTTTACTAGGTGCTAAATGTAGAAGTAATCCTTCATTGGTTTCAAACTACTCGTGGAACATCAGAGGCCATAATTGAAGCTGCCACATCATCATGTTTTCGTCAGTGCCTTCAAGAAGCTTCTACTTTTCTGTTAGAACCCGTGGTTTTGCTAGAAATAATTGTCGATGAAAAGCATCAGAGAATCGTTGTCGATGACTTGAGTAGACGAAGGTTTAATATGCAAAGTATAGATGACAGACATGGAAACAAAGTAAATTGACTTATGAAGGATGTATTTGCAGACTGAAGGCAAAAATCAAAAATTTCTAATCATTGGTGATTCTAATCTCACAGGTTATTACTGGCACTGCACCTTTAAGTGAACTTATGGGATACTCGACAATCCTCAGAACCATTTCCTCAGGCTTAGGTACTTTTTCTATGCAATTTAGTCATCATGAAATGGTAAGCAGCCCAATTGAAGAAGAAAAAATAATAGTTGAAATTCGTGGGTTTTAGTAGTTAACTTTGATGAATATTTCTAATTCTATCTGCTATATTGTTGTACATAGAAAAGACAAAATACTTATGTATGTATAATCAACATATTCGTTTTAAGAAAAATAAAAGCTGTTCAAATTATCTGACGCTTTAATTTTCTTTTCTTAAATCGATACAAAAATGATGACATCCAAGAGTAAATCTCTTGTTTAGGTACAATCTATGAGCATCATTTCGAGTATACCCTGAATCCAAAGATACCGTGTCACATTGTTGTTCCCTTGCAAACTGAATGATCCAGTCCAGAAGGGCACCACCATGCCCCTTGCCTTTGCATATTGGGAGTGTGCAAAAATCATCAATATACAATGTTTTTCCTGAATATAGGAAGTTTTGAATTCTGTAACCAAGAATGCTGGCCACAGTACTATTCTCTTCCACATACATAAGATGATAGCCTTCCACTTGTTGCTCTTTAACTCGATTTACAACTGTGTCTTCAATTACATGGGGTCGTAGTTCTTTGATAACTGGCCAACATGCTTTTATTTCTTCGTCAGTTTTTGCTTCTTTAATGACAATCCCCATTACTAAGCGTGAAACAACGAAAATATATAATATGTCTGGTAAATGGTAAATATTCTAATTGTGTCGGAACGGAACTTACCTTTATTTGAATTCTAGAAGAAAATCGGATTCTTAGATAGCTTGTAGTTTGCAAAAAAATTCTGAAATAATCTCTTCTTGTCTTCTTATTTCTTTGGAAGAAAGTTTCGCGCAGAAAGACGGTGGGTACCTCAAAGGAAAGATTTAGCCTCAGGAACTCGGGATATTTTTTTAATAAAAAATAGACTGGGTATTTCTTTTTTTAATCGGGGTTTTATGATGGTGAGCTACAGACAGGCTCATAATAGTATTTGCCTCAAGTATGACAATTGAATGAGATTGATATGACATTGAAACATGTGTAAGTACGACCTTCTATAATTTTTTTATTATTAAATTATTGCTATTATACTCAAAAGGGATGGGCATCAGCATACTAATTATTTTGACTTACATGTTTGTTGTGTCAAGTACTTTAGTATGCTATGTACATCTCTTACAATTACTTCAATCATATTCACAAGCAATGATCTCTTACAGCCTGTTCCGAATACAGTTCTACTGTATATCCATCTGGATCTTTAATTAATGCTAATCCAGTAAATCCTCCCTCATTTGGCAATTTAATGAAAGAGACGCCAAGATCTTGTAGCTTTTTGCACACAGCATAAACGTCTGGTACCAAGATACTCAAGTTGCTGAAACCTGATCCAATTGCATATGGGTTCGTTCTACCCCAAACGCTTGAAAATAATATATTAAAAAGTAAGGGAGTTAATATATACTTCTCATTCTCATCTCAAAAAGGGTTTATCTAAATTCCAATTTAGAAACTCACTGTCTTAAGTCAATTGTTCTAGATTTGGTCATAGCCCACACAGTCTCTTCTGAAGTTCCTTTAGTGGGAACATTTTCATCTTCTTCAACATACCCTAGAAAGTAATCTGACATCTTTGCCTGTGGAAAGTCTAATTTCTTGAGGAGTTTCATTCCTAAAATATTGCAGTAGAAATTTATTGAAACCTTTGGGTCCAAGATGTGCAGCTGAGGACATCCTACTTTAAATCCCTATATATGAAAAATTTGAGATTTAGGGACAGAAGTACATGACTTTTTCTCATATTATCATAATTTTCTATGCAATTATATAAATAATATTCAGCAAAATAATATTCTTGCGTTCATTTCTACAGCTGAACTGATCGTGAGAAAATCAGTTGTAAAAGTAGTGGGGCTTAAAAAACAAAATTACCTTTGTAGAGTGACACCCGTCAGAAGATGATATAATTTTGTTTATTTCTTCATTAGAAACTGCTGCCATTTTTCCTCTTATGTTTTTTTTTAAATTTTATTATGTAGATTTATTGCATTTATACTTCAGTTGGGAATTGGAAAGCCTTCAGAGCTTTTCAGTTAGCAATCCATAAATTATAAAGTTATGATCAGAACAATCTCATGGGAAAAATGAATAATTAATGATAACATTTTATTTTTCATTTCAAATACAATAATCTTCAATGATTTGTGGCTTGTTGTAGATGGGTACTGGTATTTTCAAGTAAAAAACATTTACAATATCACTTGATGTCATAAATATCTGATAAAGTGATAAGATTAAGATTACAAATTCAATATTTTTACATTTCGAGGCTTCAATATAACCGTATATTCTAATGTTTTTGTGATTCATTAATTCAGTCCACAGTCATTCAGACATAGTCTATTAGCCTTCCGCCTTCCATAAAAGCTAATATATAAAATGCATAACTATGAAAATTAATTTACAGGATAACAAATTGCTGCTGTTTCAGCTCCAGCATGTTTTCAATTGACTACTTATTATACTTTCATTAATTAATTATAGGTTGCATATGATGGCAGTTTTAAATAACATTTTCACGTATCTCTTAAATATATTTCTTAAAATCATGCAAATGAATATCTTTCGTTTTCTTATTTGTAAAGATAGACTCGTTTGGTAGTTTATTCGTATGCAAATGAACCAAAAACAAGTAGCTGGTGATTACAGTTTTTTAAGGGATAAGTACATGTACATCCTGAGGAAGCGGAAGTGCATTTCTTTTTTTAGGATATGCATGATGAACATTTTTAATATGTCTGTTTACATGAGATGATTTGGATAACTGTTTTCCGCAAATATAACAAGTGAACTCTCCTCTGTGCGATCTTAAGTGCTGAGATAAAGCGTATCGGGTAGCAAATTTTTTTTTACATTTTCCACAACGATGCTCTTCGTTTGTAGTAGTAGTAATTCGACTTCTCTTAGAAACCTTTTTTCGAGTTCTACGCAATTGATGCAACGAAGATTGCAAGGTAGGTATTTCAAGAGGATCTTTGTCTTCACAATCAGGGGAAATGTCGTCGCTGCTCTCCAAAAGATTTACAATCATCATCTTTTCGTCACCCTCCTGATCGCTGGCATCCAGATCTTCATCTGTTATCAAAATATATTACTCCCAAATATGATACAAGAATACAGAAATAACGCTAGTTTATTTTAAGTCTCAGTAAGTGTATGAATTTACAAAGAATTTAAACAATTTTATGTAACAATACATTAGGCATATCTGTTTTGCAAAAAGTCTCAAAATTTATAAACATTCCAAAAAGCATACTACTGTCCTGTACTAACATGATAATGATAATAGTGTTTCAGTGCCATATCCGCTGATAAAGTGTTTATTCATAATTCGAAAATTTCAAAATGCAAACCATCGCCAGAGCTAATTAATTAATGGAAATTCAAAATCTAATTAATCTTTCAGCAAACTTTCATCTTGTTATTATGCAACAGCATCTAATCTTGGTTATAAATCTACCTTTTATGAGCAAATTTCAAACACCTACTCAATAAAAACAAACTTCATTTTGCAATTGAAACCACTATAATAATATGTCTAACTTTAACGTTCTGAAGCATTGTGGACTTTGTATGCATAATATGACTGAATCGTTTCGGTTTACTGGGCTTATGTGAAGGTATTGTTGTAGAGTTTGGATTTCCAATGCTCTGCACTTCAGTAATTTTCAATGGATTTGATTCTTCTTTTATATCCTAAGTGGAGATTTTGTTTTGAGCTTCAGATGATCTCCTTTATTCTCATCAATGGCGAAACAAATGTTATGCATAAAGATTTCTAACATTCCATGTAATTCATCCGGATTTTCTACAATTGAAACATGAGTAAAAAATAGAATTCTAATCTTAAAATTAGTAATCACCTGGTAGTCGGAGAGTCAAACTGGAAACTGGATTGATGCCTGATTATAATGCAATATAATATGTTTCAATTCCGGGTCACTTATTTAAATTAACTAATTAGTCCTTCAAAAAAATTATGAACCGTCAACCGTATGAGTTTTTCTGAACTTCGTCCTTTGACCTTTTGAATTTGGACATTGAGCTTCATTTGTTCATCCCAAACTAATGTGTTGGCTACACAAACTTGTCAAAAATGTTCTCATCATATTCATTTTTCATTGATAAACGTTTATAATAATGGCAAGATATTTATTGCATAAAAAATTCTAATTGGGCTCGACATTATCACTTTAATTATATTTTATATATTAGTTACCTACTACATAAGTAGCTATTAATTTCGCAACACTTGTCGAAATCACGTAACAATCAAGAACATCAACCTTTTCATCTAATAATACCTGCTGTATGAGCATTACAAATGGTGTGCTTACCTCTATATCGCAATCAATTTGTATAATTTATTTACTTACTAAGTTATAAAAATCACGACTCATACTCATTTAGTTTTATTCCTGAAATACAACAATAACATCAAACAGAATCTTCAAAAATATAATTAAATAGAAAAATCTTGAAATTACAAATTAAACTCAAATTTAGGTCAGGTAGAACACAGTACACAGTATAGAACACAATATAGCTAGAGGAACAGTGTACAACACAATTAATTTTAAAAGTTAACTTAAGTTTTGATTAAAGGATAATTTTGAATACATTTTATTACAAAATATTGAATACATTTTTTCATTGTAACAATAACAAAACAACTGATGAAAATTTGGCTTAATATACAACTGTGATGTGATACCCAACGATAAGGCATCACTTCATGCAGTAAGTGAATACTCAGTAAAATATTGACACAGTTTCAAGTACGAAAATGTCTTTAATTAATTGAATGTGTAGCTCTTAGCTCATGAAGAATTATTATTTGGAAAATTCGGGATGTCTAATGCTAACTCGTCATTACCTTTATGTTGGGCAGCATAATGAGCTCTCATATTAGCTACCTTTGAGAACGATTTATTACAAACAGGACAAAGAGTTTCTCCAGTGTGAGACTTCTTATGATCATTCAATGACCTGTGGTGAACATATGACTTCCCACAGGTATCACAAATATAGGGAGCTGCTTGACCAGGAAATGCTTGTCCTGATCTAGGCGAAGTTTCACCCTTTGTGTTTTTCAGGGAAATGCCAATTCCTTTTTGGAGAATGTCATGTGTAAGAGAGAA
This sequence comes from Isotoma viridis, assembly GCA_034696425.1. Classification (NCBI taxonomy): domain Eukaryota; kingdom Metazoa; phylum Arthropoda; class Collembola; order Entomobryomorpha; family Isotomidae; genus Isotoma; species Isotoma viridis. The sequence goes on along the minus strand of JAQGAA010001525.1, from coordinate 7,206 downwards.
GCTCGGTATAGACATTCCCCTCGAAGCACCACCAACATTCGGCATTCTTTGAGCGAGAGTGGTATTTTTCAAGGCAGATAATTTCTGTACTAAGAAATGTCCAGGAGTAGCTTTCATCAACTGCGGTAACGGACGGTTTTTGGAATTATGAGTTTGAGTCGGTTTCATTTCAACGTCTTGTGCAAACTCTCCTTCCTGAGACTCTTGACCATAGTCGTCGTTTTCAAAAACTCCAAAGGGTAAGGGTGGATGAACCGTCATCCCAGAGTCTTCATACCCATTGCTGTCTACCATTGCACCTTCCCCCTCGTACGTATTCTCGTTTTCATCGTATGGGTCATAGATGGACGACTGCTTGCTGCTGCTGTGGGAATATATATCGTCCAAATCCGACTGACGGGGTCTCCGTTGCTTCTTATTCCTTTTCCGCTGTTGCACTACATGACATAATTCAGGAAACCATATTCTTCAGTCAATTCATTTTCCAAAGTTCAATTCCAGTAATTCATCTTTCATGAAGGTGATAGCCACGGCAGAAGTATGCAAGCAATTCTACCTTAATCTAATTGCCCTACCATCCTACAAGCTATTCGACCATGACCCTATTGCCTAATATGCTAAAAAAATCAGTGACTTAATAAGAAAATTTTAAATATGATTTCTCCTTATATAAGATGAGGCAATCTACAGAAATGAGCTCGGGCTCGGAGGAACCATAAAGAGACCTATGCTATCACGTCAAATGAAAGTTGGAAGTTCCATTAACTAGCTGCCATGCAGTGCCATCAACATTATCATAATCATGCACATGATTAGGTACTGTATACATTGTATACATTATGAAAAGCCCAATAGAGCATAAGTCGAAACTAGAAAACATACCCAAAGGTGTAACTAAGCCGATTAAATAAGCCAAAGAATTTTTATTCCTCTATTTGTTTAAAAATATGCATCGGCATCGGAAACAATAATTTATATGGTATATATTTATATCCAGAATATCGCTCATACATCTCATACAATTTTACATCAGCGAGAATACAAAAAAAAACTTAACTATCTGACAATTATTTTATCTTCATGAACATTCTTAAGATGCCTATTTAAGTGAGACTTTTTAGACAGATGTTTCCCACATATAGGACAGAAAAACTCCCCATTATGAAATTTCCCGTGCTCAACAAGAGACCTTGACTGAGAAAAACATTTTCCACAGATACTGCAAACAAACTTTCCTTTCGCAGAAGAGTTTCCTGCCCGACTGCGTTTTCTGGAGGATACATTATTCATCATTTCTATATAGTTTACTCCTGATGAAGAAGATGCTTGCTGAAAGTCAAGATGATCTTCCTGTTTAATCACGACATCTTCCTCATCCAATACACCAAAAATCACCACAGGCTCCATCATTCCTTCAACTTCATCACTCACTAAATAAAAAATAATACAGTAAATGCTACTGATTTCCCGACGATTTTGAGAACAGTTACTCGAAAAAAACAAAATTCACATCGCAAAAATACATAAATGCTACTTCTCATCCTACCTAACTAGTCTAACGTTTTGGACCTTATTTTAAGTCCAGAGGCTAAGAACACTCACTCGTTTACGCCTAACTTGAGACCCTTCAATGGAAAACGTATAATAAACATAATTGATTTTCTATCTTGAAATGAAATACTTTTAAAAGATTAAAATATTATATTGAAAGATCATATTGGTGTAACTATGTGATAGCAGTAGTAATATTAAAGCATTTTTACTCCATATCAGGTTGGAAAACTAAACTTTGACTTTCTTCAGAATACTGAAAGAGTTCTGAGTTGTTGAAGGAATCGGATTCGGGGGGCCGTGATTTTCGATTTCGTTTTCTAGGGGGAAAAATTGAATCGATGTCAGGAGGAAAGCTTATAGATCCATCTGGTTCAAGAACACCTCGATGAACTGTTGCTACATGTCGCTTTAAATCCCTTTGACGTGACATAGTTTGCCCGCATATAGAACATGTGTTTTCATCTCCTTCATGAATCTTAACATGGGCCTCAAGGCTTGATTTTAACTTATACTTTTTCTCGCAGACAAGGCAAGGAAACCACAACTCTCCTGTTTCAGGATCACTAGTAGGACCTCCAAGAAATGGGGAGATGTATCTAGGGGGCTTAGCGTCGGTGTCGTTATTTGATGCACTTGGGGTTAGATGTGGTAGGGTCGTAGGCAACTGAACTGATGCTGGACAAGGTCGTGTTGGTCGTCGACGTGGAGTTGATGAAGTAGACGATGATGGCTCATTTGCTCCAAGGGGATCCAAATATGACATAAGTTTTGACTTAGATGGCTTTATATCTCTTATTATATCTGTTAGTTTAATCTTTCTCCCCGGTGAAGACTTCAGGTGCTGAGGGTGAGGATATGAGTTGTCTACTACTGGTGACAATGTGGGCATTTCAGAAATGTCCGAATCTGCGGTAGATGTAGTAAAATTGGCCACTATGTCGTATCCTCCTTCGAGGATCATGATTTCAGCCTCTTCCTCATCAAGCACGTTGTCCCCTACGTCTGTAACATTCAAATTCCAATTTGTTCTCGATATCTATCCAAAATCTTACATACAGTCTATCTGAATGCTCACCGCTAACTTAAACACGGCACAATAAGCCCTCAAGTCAAGATGGTTATGAATGATGGTATACACAGCTTCTAAGGCAATACTTTAACTTGCCTCCAATAAAATATATAGATAGCTTAATCTACCCTAACTTGCATGTGTACGTACATTTTCGATTTTAACTCGCTTTATATTTAAAAAAAAATCTGACCTAACATTAATATGCTCCAAATAAATCTATATCAACATAATATGACTTAATTAGCGCCATTCGAAATGTATGCATTAGATTAGTCTTTCAGTTTAATCCAAGTCTATTCGAAATCTACAAGTTTAGTTAGACATTGCTGCCAAAAAAACAATCGTAATATAATTGCAAATTGCATTATTTGTTAGTTATCAAACATTTTCTTTGCATACACTTAAAAAAACCTTCGGTCACAAAATCATATAAGACTCCTTTCCCTTGCTAATGATAACTGCATTCTGACTAATTATTCTGAAATGGATGGTGCACTTTTATATGTGCATTCTTATTGCCAATGTTAGAAAAAACCCTTTGACAGTAAGGGCATTGTGTTCGTCCTAGGTGCATCTGCCTGTGTGCGTGAAGCGTTTGAATGTGCTGAAAAGTCCTTTGACACTGATTACAACTGTAAATCATACACGACTCATCCTCAATACTATAACCTGTATCTATATTTCTCTCATCTTCTTCTACTTCAAGTCGTGACTGATCTGGCTGAAACATTTTGGAGAAACTAGTGGAAGATGCACTTGATTTTACTCCCTTTTTACAACTACCAAGATGCCTATTATTCAAAATGGAACATCTTGTATCTATTTCTACTCTAGATGCACTGATTGAAGCGTTAGGTCGTTGTTTCTCAAACATTTTGAAATACTGAAGTATCCTATCCTGGCTTGTTTCAACAGATGAGCCTGAAGAAGCTGAACAAGGGGATATTGGTGGCGTCTTTCGAATTTTTTCATACTCTGTTGAGCCTATTGAACGACTATTCATCCCAACTAACGGTTTCTTAGAATTGTACAAATTCGGTTGTATTTTCAAAGTATTTCCTACATCATCTACACTGGAAGTGTGAGAGATCATTGATGAGGAAGAACGAAGGCTTCTCTCATTTGAAACATTCGCATTCGAAGTAGATGGAATAGTCAAAGTCGTAAAAGACGATGCAGAGATAGGGGCAATACATGTTGTAGAAATTGATGAGATGTTATGTTTTGTTGACAAACTGGATGTGGAATCGGCCTTTTCTGTCCCTGCCAGCGAATCAATATAAACAATAGTTCCCTAAAACATCATTGTCTGTACTTTCTACCCTCTTCGAAAATGTCTAACTTTACACTGCACTTTTACGATCACAAGCCAAAAGCACCATGCTTACGAAATAGTACAACAATTACTTTATACTCACGATTCAAAATACAGCAAATGATACATTTAATCGGTTTTTTCAGTGCTAAACTTAACAAAGTGGATATGAAATAATTTCCTTTGGCTAATTTCATTAAATAGTTTACTTTAGCAAAGAATAGCAAACGGCCTTTTGCCACTTATCCTGCCTTAAATCACTGGAGTTTTAGAGCAGAGAGAATATCCTAAGACAAAGAAAAATGGAATTCAAACAGAAATATCCGACAGGAAATTGTCAAAAAATATAAATATAAACAATATTTAACTAATTATTACAGTTATACTAAAAATCAAGTTTCGAGTCACATTTAAATATTTTTATGACCAGTCATTTTCTCTTTCAGCTTTTTTGTTTCATATTGAATAACTAAAAATAGGCCAGTTTGGTAAAATAGAAGGTGACTTGAAAATAAAACATTTATTTATCAGCTAGGCCCTCTGCACAATATATAAATATAATTTAAAGTTTTTTGAATTTTCTCAAGGCATTCCAGATTTATGAACTTTCCTCATGTGTTTCTTCAGATTCCCTTTTGTGGATAATACCTTATCACAAAATGGACAATCAGTGGCACCTAAATGTTGGTTCAAATGTGCTTGCAAATTACACTTCATAGTGAACGCCTTCAGACAAACGCGACAGATGTGCCGACCTTGATCATCACCACTACATAAATTACTTTCATTAACACCATCTGCAACTTTAAACATCACTGCTCGGACGCTTTTTTCTTCATCTTCATCCGAAAGAAAGATAGTATCTAGCCCAGATTCATTTTCTCGTTCAGTATATTGATGCTGAAATGATTTGGGATCATTTAGTAGATAACGATTTGGATTTGGAAGCATGTATGTGTCCACAATTTTTGGGACGGATGAAATAGGATCCTCGTCGTTCTCATCCACAAAGTTTGTTGTCGCCTCTGATATTACTTCAACTGCAACAACCCGTACGAGTCAATTGGAGAGATTAACCAAATTTTCCTCCTAAACTTTTTTTAGTATGATTATAATATGCCAATTAACTATTCCTCTTTTATGCAAATTCTACTTTCTGACTTCTGGATAGTTTGGTGACCGTGTATGCCGCATTTACATGCACTAGCTAATTTGTTCTGTTTATTATGCTACATATTATGCAATTCTATCAGATAGGCCATAAGTAAGGTAAGTCTAGAAAATCATGGAAATTACAGATCTAAGGTATTTCTAAACTTCTTAATGTGGGTTCAAATATCATATAATCTGATATATGTCTATTGTATTTATCCTTATCTTGAAATAAAGCTCTGACCCTGAATATGAGAGTTCTAGCTTACACCAGCTGCCGATTTTTCACAGATACAGACGCAGACGTAAGCAGCTAAGGCAAGAGAAACGTTACTTATTATGAATTAAATAATAATAATGCAGTTAAAAGGCGTATGTAATGCACGAGAAAAAAATTCAATTGGTTGAAAGACATTAAGAAATCGGATCGACGAGTTAAGCCACAAAAACCACCAAGCTAACTGCAAAATTTTAAAACATAATTTAACAATTTATAATTTGGTTTTATTACCAAATTTTCTTGGATCAACAGTGTTATTCGTTATCGTAAACTATTCATTTGTCATTTAAATACAACCAAAAACGGAAATAATCCTACCAAAAATTTGATTTAGAGTAAACGATGAGCAATTTGAAATTCCATCAATTAACTATAATATTATACTAACAAAGATTTAACGCTAAAGTAAAAACAAGCATAGATACAGTTTACTTTTACAAGAATACAGTTCAAAGTTGAATAATCGTTCCATTTTAGCCCTATGTGCTAATATTACTAGAAAGCTACATGTATAACTGCAATTTACCGAAATAACTAAACACAGAACTAAATTGGTTCACAATTCAGAAATAAATGAATTCTGACACTGAGGTATTGGGAAGGCAAATTGTATGCTCGCGTGTTCGGCCTACATAGGTTCCTTTCTTAATAAGCCAACCCCTGCACTGTCGATTATAACATCGCCAATATTCTGTAGTGCCCCCACTTTTATTATGGCTCATTTTACTGATGCTATACCGGTACCCTTCATGATGGATTACCTTAGCTTCTCTTTTCTTCGTTCCATGAAATCGAAAGAGTCCTTCTCTAGAGAAATCTAACAAATCACAAGTATTTTAAAACATGAAGATCGAACAATGCTTATTGTCCTTTGATCTTTCCAAAAGCTGAGTTCAGACTTGAAAGCTAAGGTATTATCACAAAAGTACTTTTTCATCTATGTAATGCTGACTGCGTAAAACTACCCCAATTTTTACCATTTCTAATATGAAAAAAACTAATACGAACAGTAGCATTATGAATTTCGACTTTATTATTCGAAGTACTTAAAACCCCTGGGGTAAACTTCAATAGTCAAAGTCAAATTTCAGTGGTTCATTCTCGACTATCTTAACCATTAACCATACTCAGTGGTGCGCATACACGATGATGATCTATCGTTTTTTTATATGATCCGATCGTCTTTAATAGTTAGACGCCTTTGCAACGCACCTGTATTTATTTTTGCATCTTCAATATTCATTCACACCAGAACACAGAAGCGCTAGCATATTTGCTGGAAACATAATGAATTAATGTTCCGTGGCCGACTTGGATTCCACCCTTCACCCTTAGATATTGGTTAGTCGTCGCTTTCGTCATAAAAAAAACCTGACAATAACCATTAAAGTCTACAATTCTCGACACTATACTACGCTGATGCTGTTGTTCTTTATTAGCTACTGTTCAAACATGACATCACATATAAGTAAATTGAGAGGAAATGTCAAGAACCTTTCTGCATTCTAATTTATTATTATTAACTATTGAAATCAAATGCAAGTTTTACTAGATATTTTGCAGTTTTTCTTTGCTGTTCTTAACAAAACAATCCCAGAGCTTCAGAAGCTACTAACTAACTAACTACTACTGTTTGAAAAGTAATTTGACAAAGAACCCTCTAGAATTTTTATTGATACTATTAAAGATGTGCGATATAGAGTTGTAACTTTTATTCTGTAACATCCTCATCACTTCTATTGTTACAGACCAACACAGCAGTGAACAAGTGATAATCTATTTCAATAGGCATGTATAATTTGTACGTATTTAATCATGGCATGTATGATACGT
>JAQGAA010001524.1:0-15349 GCA_034696425.1 Isotoma viridis | reverse complement strand
GGGCAATTCGGGTGGGTACACATCAAATGGAAATGCGGGCAATTCGGGTGGGTACACATCAAATGGAAATGCGGGCACTTCGGGTGGATACATGCCAAATGGAAATGAGGGCATTTCGGGTGGAAACTATATGCCAAATGGAAATGATGCCGCAACGATGACAGAAGCCCCCACAAGTAGCCCTTCGGAAACCCCTGGAGTTGGTGAGATTGAATCCGCCCTCAAAACGCTTGCCGAAGCATTCAGTCCAGAGAAGGAGCCAATTTTGTCACAAGCTTTCGCTCCATTAGCCACCCCGATGAGTGTGACCAATGCCGAGGTTCAATCCGCAATCAAGACAATTTCCCAATACTTTTCAAACAAGGATTCAGGTCGGGAAATCCCTGGGATTTTAGAACTCCAAGGGGCCGTAAAGACTTTAGCATCCGCTTTGAGTGACAAGGAAAAAGATTTCATAGCATCAAACATCTTCACCCGGATTATAGAAGCAATGATGAAGGCCGTTTCTTCTGATAATACATTGTCAAGGACAGGCTCAGCGTCTGCTCCCATTTCCATAACAGAAGCACCACCGTCAGCATTAGCAAATGCGATGTCACCGGAAGCCTCAGCCTCAGTCTCAGCTTCTATTTCCATAACAGAAGGACCACCGTCCGCAGATGCATCGGCACCGGTTGGAACTTACGGTCCACCAGCCACCAACCCAGATACACCCATGGGAGGTTATGCCGCATCTGGAATGCCAGAAGGTGGATCACCGACTGGTGCCTTTTTGATGCAAATCTTGGGATTGAAGACTGCGGCTTTCAAAACTGCACAAAAGGCTGGGCGTGCAGGATTAGGGATAGCGGGGACGATAGGGCAGTCCACGTTCAAACAAGGGGGTATCGTGGTCAACACTTTGGGCTCTGTTGCCGCTGCGCTTGGCACAGGAGTCTCTGCCACATTGGTAAATAAGGGAGATGCACTACAGAAGATTGGTGGTCATGTTGGTTCCGTATTTGCCGCATAAGTATTAATTACTTCTCTATACAATTATTCTATACTTGTTAACTAAATAGCGTAATAATGTATTGTAATTTTTACGAATATCTTTTGATGTGAAATAATAAAATGTTTTATAAAAAAATATGTCGTTATTTATTCTCAAGAACAATCAAATCCGCTGATTTGTTTCGTATTATATTGCATATCAAAAGCACCAAAATTATTACCAATTCAAAATTTACAACGCTGAAAAACTTGAGTCGGGTAGCATATATCGTGTTAATTTTAAAGGTCTATTAAAAATAAATAAAAACAAATAAATAAATTAAAAAATTAATAAAAATAGATAAAACTTACAAGTAAATAAATAATTATAAGTAAATAAAAATAAATAAAAATACATAAATTATTTAAAATTTTTAAAAATAACTCTCATATTATAGTGGGTTTGCTTTGATTGATTAATCTCACGTTTTTTTTTTTGCATTTATTATAGTACAATAATATTTTTTATTATTTCGTCATGTTATTTTCATCCATAGGAAATTTTAAACTTTTTTAAAATAAAACAAAAATCAGTCTTAGCATTTCATTATTTGACTAGAATCAGGTAATCCATCACAAGCAAGATCATTTAAACTTCTGTATGCATCGTCCCAATGCAATAAATGCTATCATCCTTTCCATTCCATAAAAAGTAGCTATCTCGAACCATGTCTAGGAGACTTTTCCAGCTTATTCTTCAAACCTTTTTCAATAGAGTCCCTTTCTTTAGATAGTCTTGTTTGTAATCCCTTAAAAAATTCCATTTTTGATTTGGATAAAGCTATAGGAAATCCAACAGGTTTGGATTCATCTGTACCTTTAAAGTACACGATATTTAATTTAACAACCAAATGATTTTGTAAATTCAGCTACAAATTTTATAACATTTAAGTTTTAAAAACTTCAACAAAATCTTATACCATTTTCAGCTTGCAGCACCAACCTCCTTTGAATTGTTGGAATAGGTGGACTTACGTTTCTACGAATTACATTTGGGGATGGAATACTATATTCTGTTTCTCTTCTGGGTTGTGCCCCTATTTGGGAAACATTCATGAACGTAATTTGGCTTTATTTTATTGCATGCATGCATGGAATTTTTTTTAAAGAAATATAAAGATAAATAGTTTTTTTCCTTTTGAAATGTACCTTCTTTTCTATTTCTTCGGCTCGAGTCGATATTTTTATTTCCAAGTTTTCTAGCGAGTGCACTTTCAGGATTTTCTACTCGCCATTGCGTGTATACAGCAGGTTTTTCATTTTGTTTAGGTTGCCTTTCATACTGTCTTTGAGGTCTAGGAGGAGGCAGATCGTTCTAAAAATAATTATATTTTATTATTAAGCAAAAATCGATTTGCTCAAGTTAATTAAAACGAAATAATAATTTAAAACCGTGCGAGTTTATAAATAAGATTAACAAAGTCTAAACACAAGGGATAAAAGACAAAATACTCTTATTTTCGGCAACTTACCCGTCTGACCTGTTGCTTTTTAGGTTCCATTTCCTGAAGAATCCGTTCATTCTCTAATCGTTTCCTTTGTTCTTCATGATATTTTTGAATTTGTCTCTCTAACTTTTCTTCTTCTGCCTTTTCCTTAGCTAATCTATTCAATCTTATTCTTTTATTTTCTTCAATTTGTTCTTTAAGTTCGTCCTTATGAAGCTGTTCCAGAACTGACTTATCAGGAAGTTCATCGGATGTCTAAACAAAAAATAAAACATTCATAAAAGATTTTTCTCTAAGATTAGATACTCTTGCATACCAAAAGCATCCACACAAGGTACAAAAAAATAAGCACAAAAACAAAAATCCCAAGAATGTCTTATGACTTATCCATTCTAAATTCATCTAACTTAAATCTGTATTGTTTTTTCTAAGTAGTTCTGTTCTAAGCAGAGATACAAAAGATCCTATCATTTCTTAAGACTGACTGGTAAGTGTGGGACCGTAAAACTGTCACAAGCAGCCAAGATAGTTAAAAGTTGGCTTTACTCTTATTCAATGGTAAGATATGAAAAAAATTATTGAGCGAGAGAGGAAGAAGAGATAGTCTTGTTAACATTAAGAAATATTAACTGCATTTCATATTTTTATCAAATTGACATTTTTCATGTCATCTTTCGGGAGTTGATCAGTTTCTTCTTGTTCGTGATTATGAATATGGGGAAGGGTTTTTAGAACGCTTCTTATCATGCAAATAGAAAAATTATTTAAAAAAAACTCCACCTGCCATATTTTTTGTTTCCCAAGTATATCTTTCGTAGTCAGCTTTTGATCTTCTTCATATTCATCGTTGTGATTTTTATTGGAATTCCTATACCGATCTTGCTCGTCATATTCGCCTCCATCTCTATTCCTATAACTATCATAATTACCATCATTATTGAGATTTTCCGGCATCTGCCTATTATACTGAGGCTGCTCTTGGCTTCCATAATGTGGACTTGACCCTTGTTGGTATTGAGCTCCCCCACCCTGAGGCATTGGTTGGCGTCCACCTGGATTTTTCAAAAAATAGAAAGAAACCTTTTAAAATGTTTATTTTTACATAATATCAAGTATTCCACATTTTCAGCCATATTGAAGATCCAGTTCAAGGACGTCTTTCAAAAATGAATCTTTCCTTTTCCCATTGTGATATCATATAACGCGTTTAAGCTAGATGTTGTCTTTTTTTCATAAAATGAGAAATTGTGTACACACTACTCCAAGTTTCAAAGGATATGATACGAGAGTTAGGTTAAAGAGTGAACATGAACAAAAGAAAAAAATACTTTGTTGAGCTTGAAAGGAGCCATTAGAGTAATTGGTCTGCTGATTTTGATACTGGTACTCCGGGTCCATTGTATTACGTCCTTGTGGTAGTTGAGGAGGATACGAAGGATGCCCGGGTTGAGGAGGATATGAAGGATACGCTGGTTGAGGAGGTATAAAAGTAGGAATATAACCCGGGTACTGATTAATACCAGGTTGCATCATAGGCATTCCTGGAGGAACTCGAGGTTGATGAAAACCAGCAGGCCCCATCGGGATATTATTAGAAGGATAATTGGATTGTCCATTCTGCCTTTGGTTGTGGTTGTTAGGTAGCGTTAAATTTTGATGATAAGGCTTATTACAATTAAAATCGTGTTGTGATTGATCTTGATTGTAATCTTGAGCCTGGCGTCTCATATTATTGTTGTTATAATCCTGTTGTTGTGTTGGCATGTTGTTATTGCTGCGACAAGTATTAGAAGAAAGGCCAGCTTGACTTGGATCAGTTGGAAGTGTTGAATTGCTTTGGAAGTCTCTATTGGATGATGGGTTACTATTAATAAAAGCTGAAGTAGATCCACCATCATATCCAGTATTTCCATTATAATTATTCATATGTTTGTGCGGGGGAGTGAATGGAGAACGAAGTGGCCCTGATCTAGAGTTCCTTAGGTTCATTAACGCTTGCTCATGCTTTTGCTTGTATGAAGGATCTGGAAAACGGGATTGGGATGGGGATTGATGAGGAAATATTCTTTGGGTATCAGTAACAGAAGGTTTTTCCATCAAAAGATGCTTTTTCATTACTGAGGAGTCATTTTTGCCTGGAAATTAGTTGAATTAGGGTAAATTTTTTAAGATATATTTTCTGCAATCTGCAAATTAAAGGGGATTTTTATTGAATAAGGACAGGACGCATGTTAATAAGGATTCAAACCACTTTTTCCTAGTTTGCTGTTCACTTTCAATAATTACGTTTACAATTAAAGTAAAAAATAGGTAACTGTTGGGCAACTTCTTATTACCTATTTGAGATTATAATTGCACTTACGTTATGACATGTATTTACATAAGGGGATGCATGAATCCGCATATTGTCACAATTTATTTAAATCATATATCCCATTTTTGTAAGAATTGTCTTAAAAGGATGATTAAAACTTACGATATTTGTTGATCAAAGGAATTAAATTCATTTTTTTCGGTTCAGCAGGTGCATCATACTTGGGTCCTAAAGGATGAGCATCCCGTTTTTTCTGGTCATCAGCTTTTTGCCTATTTTTTTGCTCTATTTGTCTTTCCAACTCAACCCTGTACACTTCTTGTTTCTGACGCTTATCAGCACTACGTTCTAGTTCTTCAAACCCAAACATTTCAAATTATAATAAATGATACGGAAAAATGTTTTGCTTTTTTAGATCTTTAACTTTTTTGAATCACAATTTGTCAAACAAACAAATGCATTTCGTCGCATTTCCCAAAACTAATTTTTTACACACTTAGGGTATCAACTGTCAAAAATAACTCAGCACTAAATACCTTCAAGTCCATCTCTTGGAGTACCCATAGTAGGCCAAGCCCCTGGAACTTTTCGTCTCGTGTCCATCTTAACAGCGAAATCTTCAGTTCTGGCTATTTCTGATCGAGCACTGTCTATCACATCTTGAATTCTTGAATCTAGTGTAGGTCTAGAATAGCCTTCAACCTCATTATTATTATTTGCACCTCGACCTCGAGCCATAAGGTTGACAATAGATTTAGCGGAGTGTATCTTGGCTCCCGGTTGAGATTGGTTCCAAGATATTGGCGAGCTTCCCTTTCTAGTACTTGCTGGAAGTGGACTAGAATGAAACGTAATTTTCCACGCTGTTACTAGTCCTTTATGAATTATTTTGAATTATTCTAGGTTGACGTGTAATACTAAAACCTTTATGAAAATGAATTTTGATTGTCCGGAAAATGAATTTGTTAGAATCAATCTAGTTAGGTATTTCTTTTTATATAACGTCTACAACGTTTTAAAACCTAATTAAAAATCTTTTAATCTATTTCATACGTAACTCCGTCTCATACGCTTCATACGCCTTCATACGCCTCCGTAACTCTTGTCTGCTAAACCTGACAGGGATTGTGTAACATTGCAAGTAAATTGGAAACCATTTCCATACAACGGAATCTTTTTACCTAACATTAGCCTAAAATCGTTCAATCTCCCTAAAACTGTTATCGAATTTAACAATTCCGTATCCCGAAAGAAAATACCAACACATAATAAAAATGCTAACTAGCCTGGAACACATAAAAAGCTCTATTATTGAATTTTATATCTGAAAAGCATGTCAAGTGAAAGGAATATATTTTATTTTATCTCAAGCATCCTTGCTATTCAAAACTTTATAATAATAGTAACGCATCGACAAACCTTATTAGACTACAAATGTTCTGATATTATTCTTTACAAAACTCCCAAGCTTCATTATTCTGGCTCAAGTTCAATATGCCACACTTGACTTTTGCTTTCCTATTAGGTTGTTTTTTGCTAGTTTAACTTACTACACAAAACCTATAAAGTTTCTTGCACACATCAATAGACTTTATTTTTACTCATTAAATCCCATCTATATAAGTAATATTACTCTAGGCGCACGGGCGCACGGAATTGACTTTGAGTTGTATACGTGAGTAGTGTGCTTTCGCTTTTTGTAAGAAAGCGTCATATATATTCAAAATCATATATTATAAAATTTGCATACATTTTCTATCATTATATATGGATGAAAAATACGCCTGTAGGGGAAGAAATCAAGTGACTCTGTCTAGATATAAGAGGCACGTCGAGAGTGGAAACGCTTCTAACAATAATAGGGCTTGTTGGTGATGAAAGGAAAAATGAATGATGATCCTGAAAATTGATGATGGGAATTTCACGCTTATGCATGCATAGGATTAAAATTGTGATCAAATTCTATAAAAGAGGCGTAGCCTCAATATCCAATTTAAGGGTTATCATTGAATTTTTCAAATTACTCCCCATATATACGGTAATTTAAGATCGAGTCAAATTCGAAAGGCGACTAGTACCGGAAGTACGTTTTCAAATTAAAATGTCATTGTGATTTTTGTGTTAATCTAACCTGGAGCGATAACCAGGTAGGATTCCACAAGTTCCATCTGGGGGCAAGGCATTTGTATAAGCTAGTTGTTCCTTCATTTTTTCTCTGTCCATTCCATACCTATATCCATTCAAATTGTGAATTCTACCTCCTCCAGGAGTACCTTGAAAGGATTCGATTCCACTTCGTCCACTTACTACTGGTTGATAAATCCCTGGGGACGTATTGAGTACATTACTTTCAGATGAATAGCCCCTAGGGTGGCCTCCTCCGTAGGATGATAAGCCAGCAGCATAATTTCTTTGAGGTTGACATTTTTCGACACGATCACCCCCAGCTGCCCCAGCAGAACTCATCCATGGTGTTGAATTCTCTCTGGTTAGTGGCATCATTGTTCTTGGATTCTAAAGACAAATATTATACAAAAAGTACGATGCAAAGGGTACAGCAACGACGTGTAAAAATTTTTGACAAAACTTTTTATAACCTGTATACAAACAAGGTCATAATACCCTTCTTTTTCAGCAGAGTTTACAAAATTACAACTTTACTAAAACTAAAATTGGGTTTATAACATATAACTGGAGCAAAATATGAAGGCCATAGTGCACAGAGTAACTATGACGCTTATTATTAAAAAAATGTGCGATTTGTACGAGAAGTAACCCCTGAACCCTGCTGGATATCATTTAAAATAAATGCATTTACAAAAAATTCGTTTCATAATGCCAAAAAACGATAATTTAAATACAAGACAGATTTCATTATTAGGTTTGGCTAGGCATAATAAAAATTAAATTGCTAAAAAATTCATGAATTGCTAAAACATTTCGCTTAATTTTACGTTGTTTGACATAAGGTTAAGGTTATAAAGGCTTCCTCTTCTATGTAACCCCGAAATTAATGCAATTGTACTACGAATTCGAGACAAGCTAAAAACTTATGAAGATTCCACATTTAGATTTTGGACAGAGTAGATAATTTACGAATTGCAATAACAGATTTATGGCATAGTATAAATGCACGTGTCCAATCTCAATCTTCCGATGTATCCTTGAACTCGCCAACCGGATGAGAAATAGAGCGAGCAGCATGGGAAATGGCAACTAATAAATGAAGTAGTCAGAGCTATTTGGTAGTGATTGGTACTCAAGTATAGTTGACAGTAAAGGCATTTTCAGCACTGGCTGTGGGATACCTAAACACATGCAAAAAGACAAATCTGGGCTAATAGGTTTAGGTTGATAGACGCTTACTCCTCCCATTACTAATTGCATGGATTACTTCTTTCTCTTTCATGGATGATGATGAATGCCACAGATGACATTGGTTTTGGAAAAGACATGGTATGAAATGGACCACGGGTTTTTGTAGTTCCATTTCAGAGTATTGTGACGAACTGAGTGTTTGTACCACTTTGTACATGCTACTATTCAAAAACACTAAAAATATGACGAATGAAATAATATTATGAATGTTTTCAAGCAATTAAATATCATATGAATTTTTCTACTGTATAAAACCCTTGAGATTTTACTTACCCTGGTCAGTTAGTAATGTATCATCACCTCAATTCTCAATAACTACTATAAAGCATTAAACTATCTCACATTCTCACAGATGAGAGATGAGATGTAGTTTTGGTTGTTGGACGTGAAATAGTAAAAGCTCAGCAAATTAAATTATGCCATTTGGCAGGATTTGGTTAGTGGCTTGGATTTTGCAAAGGGTCGAGTGTAAAATTATTTCCCAGATGATTAGTTTCGGTTTATTTATTTCATCTACATACCAACCTACCTAAATATAATTGCTTACTAAAGAAAAGGCTTGGAAATCCTTTGATTTGGCACACAAATCAAATGATTTGCAACAGATGGTTTATCCGGTACATCCTTCTCAGGCGACGAAAAGCTGGATGACTTAATTAAGACAGGAAGATTCCAATAGGATATAAAATTACTAAACTTTCTCGATTCATGTATTTAATTTAATTTTTTATGCTTTACCACAAACTTTTTTGCGTCCTATGCAAACTCACTCAAATTCATGAACTTTTACTATTGGGTAAATTATCTCAAGAAAATATAAAAAGTAAAGTTTTTTACAAAATCAATCAACCAGACAGGAACCATGCAGGCGTCTGCGAACACTTCAACTGCAGTTAGAAAAATCTAAAAAATCGACTGTATAAGTCAGTCATCATTTTAAAACTAGAAGATATGTCTAAAAAGCAAAGATTCATTCCTAGAAATGTTTTACGATACACTTCTAACCTAATATTTTAAGACTACGTAACTTTGCATTCGATCGTGACCCTGTTGGAAATATTTTGATAAACTGTGAGCCAAGCCAACTAAACATGACTTTGACAGAAATAGCATCCAATTGGGCAATAGGTAATACTATAGTATCTAGTTTTCTATTTGCAATACGAAACATCAAAGGATTCAGACAGTTAAGTTGCATAAGCCGCTTGCTTTGTAAATTTTGGTTGCGATTGCAAGGTTACAATTTCCGACCTGACCAACATATTTTGGTTTACTGCATCCTGCATCCATACTTACAATCTCTCTTTCTAACACTCATGAATTTTTAGTAGATGCATCAGCTTATAGTTTAAAAATTTATTCTAATACGAAATAATACTGAACATGTTAGATGATTTAAGGATAGTCGGGCGAAGCAGCAGCGATGCACATAAGAGACCATAATTTTGAGCTTTGATGAAACTTCAAACACCAAGAGAGTTATTAGGTAAATTTCATGCACTTTATGCAACATCAACAATTATCATGATGGAGGAGTAAAAGCCAATTTTACAACTAGGTGATGGTTGCACAAATACCAATGTTAGTATTAAGCACCTTTTAATATAAGTGTTAATACAGACACTAAACCGCAAAATTAATCTCATCTCTCTCACATCTGCAGATTGCTTAATTTGAAAGTTCATGGATGAGTTTTCGTAAAACGGGACTTGTGTTCCAGTAAGAGACAATATCAATTGAATCGTTGTTTTTTTAATTAGAGATTTTAATGAATCTTATGTATTTAATCGTAGTGCGCAGTAGTTTACCAAAGATTTTGTGCGTTGCACATACATTATACATGCAGGTTTTGCATGGAGATGCATCATCTAAATTTAGTTTTCTTTAACTGTCTACTTCAAAATATCCAGAGCTGTTTTGTTTATTTATTCAGAATTTTTTTCTTGTAAGTAAAGTAACATGTTAGAAAGCTCGTATTATGGAAGTTCATAAAACTCAAGTTTTCCTAAGTTAATTTTTGGCTACTGAGAGAGAATTTAGGCAGAATGAGCATGGAATCATGTGTAGCTTCTTTCCAGATGCTGCATTAGTACAAAAGAATAGACCCATGTAGATAATATTGCAGTGCATCCGGTACATAATATTGCAGGTTGAAATTGGCATTCTTTTGTTTTTTTAGTTTAAACGGAAAATTCATTGCAGAGTACTGAAAAAAGAATGGTTTCATTTACAGAATAAATAGAACAAAGCCACTCAATAGATAACAATTATTATGAAAAGTGACGTCATTTACTTTGTACTAAATATTTTCTATTGGGTGTGGATGATATTGTAATATTTTGTAAACTTGCAAGGTTATTTGAAAGGTATTTAAAAATGTGTTTTATAGATTTTGAAATTCAAAGTTATTATTCATACTTCATACACTTAACTTGGGTTATGCCTACTATATTTTGTAATCAATAAATGACATCTTTCAGATTTTTTAATGGCTCATAACCATTAATTAATTATGCTTTCTTACAACTTGATCCCAAAGTATGCATCACATGTTGCTTTAATAATATAAAGTTTATTAAAAGCTTTTTCCTGATAAAATTTAATCCCTCAAGCAAACAAGTTCTTGTATGACCTTCCGTTTCCAATAAAAAAAATCAAATCTTGCATATTTGAACAAAAGCTTTAAGTCTCACAATTGTATACTTAACAAGTAATATGCGACCCTAGGCAGCCCAATCCATCAAGTGCTCCTGAAGTCAGCAGTAAAAATGAGTACAAATTCACTCAATCCATTACAAATAAAAGTAACATGCAATAAGATCATATCAAGATTATACCCACTCACTCACAATTCCTTAAGTACAAAAACTTCATATACAGCAATCTAAACTGCATTTACTATGAACAAAATACTTCTACCGTATTTGAAGTACCATAATTTCATCCCAAGTAAAAAAACTCGGTTCCAATGGTTCAAATCATGTATTTTGTTGGCGTTGGTGGTACACGCATACAAAAAACCCCGAACCTCTAGCCAAAATTCCATTCCTTTTTAGTTTCACTATTTATTACTGCTACTACACTACCCGGGTTTCAGAATTTCATTCACTTACATTAGCAAGTACACAGTCGTACCTTGAAAATGTCTAAATGATCCCATTTCTCATTTCTTACCTTTTCAAAACTAACAATAACTGCGATTACTACACAAGATTCCTTAATACCAACTACCCACCCTCACAAACACCTTACACTTATGTAACACACCTTACCTTCCTTTATATATTAAAAGCGAATTCAAAGTAAAATCCTCATCCACCAAGACTTCATATACAGTTACAGCTTAACAAACGTTAAGCCCGATGCAACTAAAACTAAACCGGTCCAATGCTAATGTTATACATTCATCCCCGATTGTACACTTACGCATTCGAAGAAGTTGAAGCCTCGAAGAACCCGGAGTTCAGTAACGCTCCAGAGTCTGTCCCGTGAACACTCCACAGAAGCCACAGAGAGAAAGACTGTGTTCTTCTGTTTTCCTTCTTCCGAGCAGAAAATCATACTCACCGAATTTCGGTTTTATTCAATATCCTAAAGTCACAACTCACAACTGTCACTGGCAATTCCACATGGACATTGTATATACATTCATAGTGCTGTGCTATTGTGTAACAAACTCAGGGCATAAGGGCTTTTCCCTATAATACTAGTAGAGACCTCGTTCTTGCACATCTTTGGGGCACCTGGATTCGACATTTGCACTGTTACTGATTTGCCCCATATCATGCCACCCCAAAAACATACATTTGATTGAATTTTACTAAAAAATCACCATAATCCAATTGATTTTTCATGGAGCATAATCATTTTTAATGTAAACCGTGATCCACTTAATCAACATGTATTAAAACTTCAAAACAAGATTCACAATTCAGCCATAAAATCAGTTATCTTCCTTTTCTAAAGTAAACCTTGCCCTTGTGTCTGTTATTTCTACCTACTCTGTGTACCTGAATTCTTAGCCTTAAGTCTCCATCACCCTAAAAGTATCATCATTGTCCTCATCTTCACTGTCACAATCTCCCAAATATCTATCTGAAATTGAAGGATTTCTTATAAAAAACTGAATTCAATCTTGTTTCCTTCAACTCAAGAAATGAAATCCAATTGGATGCACCTGACGTCCCTTTCCCGTCAGTCTGGGCCCCAAGAGAATAATAATAATCATAGTGATATTCCTTAAGATAAAATACGGTCAGAGAGTATAAGATGGACTTGTTCATCTTCACAAACATTCACACTACTATTGCTACTATCACTACTCCTCCTAACAATTCTTGCATCCAGATTTCTCCCAAAAATAAATTTCTAATAAGGCATATCCCCCAAACCTAAAGACTTTCCTACACACCAAGCTTCATCCAAAGTAGTCCCAACCTTTCTCCCATTCTTCTTTGTCCCTTTGGAAAAGAAAGATGTGAAACATCTCATTCTTTCCAGAAAAGGTGTAATCACCTCCACCATCATCAGAAACAACAGCAGCATAAGTATGACCACACACTAGTAGTGAAATCCTTGAAGATGGTCAAACTCATTCGTACTGACTAAACTAGTACTGACAAAAAGATATACAAGTTTAGGAATATCACACACAACCCAAGAAATAATAACCTCTTTGTCTTCATCAGTCTTCTTCCCCCAGACTGATTTCTTCTTGTGTGTATTAAACGAAAAAAGAAAGCAGAGAGAGAGATAGCCTCTGGGGTACTTCTTACTGCTTAGTAGTTACTTACTTACTTCCTACTTACATTTATCTAATAGCTAAAGTAATACGAAACCAAGCCAGTAGTGGTGGTGGCAGTAGCACTGGCATTTGCAGTAAGTCTATGTCAGTATTAACCAAGGAAAGTAACTAAGTGTAATGAAATGACAGCTTACTAAGCCCAAGCCAACGGAAAAGAGAAAGTCCAACTTAAGACAGTAGGGCAGTCGAACCAATCTATAAGCTGATCTCTCTCTCTCTCTACCACCGTACCGTACCGTACCCTTCAACCGTAACAAAATAACCCTATTCTTATGTTATCAATGTGTCAGTTATATTAACCACAAACATATATATATATATATAACTACATACATAGTCAAACAAGTCTACCTCAATAAAAGATTAAAAAAAAATACATATAAAACCCTGAAGGAAGGATTTCTTTCCAATTTAGGAAATTGAACCCAAAAACATAAGAGATTTTTGCAACTATATACTTAAACACGTATAATATATTATGAATAGAATAAAAAATAAACTTATTAATGAAACCCCATTCTGAGCTCAACTCAAGCGGACTATCAAACATAAAAATTGTCTTAATAATATATTTTAGTGCGAAACGGGATGAAAAAAATCTATTCATAGTTTTGAAACAAATCTCTTATAAAAAGATGCTCTTAGTCATACACAACTGAAGAGAAATATCACAAATAAATTTTTCTCTCCTAACTGATGAGACTTCATTTATACTTTGAGATTATTAAACGGAAAGTTTCCTGACTTATTCGCAATACAAACCAACAAAGCAAAGGAGTAAAAAATTGCAAGGAAAGTTTTTTAAGCCTGATGATATCTTCGTAGGTGCAACACTAAACTATGACCATATACAATACCACAAGTACTCTTATAAGCTATGAATATAAAATTTAAATACATCTGTTGTACCTAGAACGCTCTAAGAACAATATTTAATAATAAAAAAAAGTACTATATAAGCTTAGTGAACTTTGCATCATTGTATATATGAAATAAGATAGAAAATAGAAATAAGGAATGTTTTTGTGAGGCGTCTGAGACTCTCTTCGAAAGTCACAACTTCACAAGTCTTTTTTGTGACTTCTTCTTGACTCGTTGAATCCGTTTTGTCTTGTGTACTTGTTGTGAGTATATTTCCCAGAAGAAATTACTTTAGCTTTAAAAATCTTAAACGTGTTTCGTACACTAAGACGAATTTACATTGTATTGTTCACCACAGTTGTGGTAACCAGTTAACCAGTGTGTGTATGAGTGTGTGATTTCGTTTAAAAAAATCTTTAAAACATCCCAACCGGACAAAAAATCCCTGGAAGTTGTATTCAACCATCCATCCTCTATATAACATCTCTCTCTTCTCTAGAAACACACAAAAATCTTCCAATAGTGAAGAAAGAGAGAGAGCAGTTAGTGTTTTTTGTTATTCTTTTGAGATTCTTGAGTTAGAAGATTGACTTGCTAAAAATGGAACTGGAAATGGATGGGGAACAGGATGAGCCCGGAGTTCAATCTGACGAAGGCGAGGAAGGAGATGAACTCCCGTTTCCTGGATTCCAAGCCATCTCTGTGAAATGCCTCCCTCAGAAGCATCCTATCAGGCACACCTGCCTCCGGATGATTACCAATCCATATCCTTTTTCATACAACTAAAAACATCTATTTTACTATTCTTAATCAGGGAGTATATTTCATTTGGAGGTGGTTGGTGGTGTAAGATTTTTTAAAGGATTCTTACCAATTAAGATATTCAGCTGAAGCATTCAATCGCATGCAATTTAAAAATAGTCAAGGTTGTAGAGTAGGTTGGACCAAAATTCCTAGAAATTCATTCATATAAATGCTTAACACGTAAATGGACCATAGTTATCTCAAAGTGCATAATATTTTCTCAAAAAACCATAACTAATTTTAACACACGAGCCAAAACTTGCAATATTTTTTATTTGTGCATTCTATATTAGCTTTTACCGTTTAAAACAACATTTCAAAGGTTTTGATAAGAATGTAAACGTTCTTGGCTCAAACAGACAGTCGTTGGGGAAAGACCTACAGACAGATGCATTTTGGCCAGCAGGGATTTTCTAATGTTTGGCATTTATATCCCTTGTTAGCAAAAATGTAATGCATCATAAAACATATGAACAACCCTCTAAAGAGTTCCCATTATATACAAAATAAACTCTTCGTAAACAGTATAAACAAGCGCGGAAGCATGAAGTGAGTTTTTTATGTACTATATGTATCATACATACTATATAATACTATATATACCATATGCTATATATAGTGTATATAGAAATGTTATATGTAAACATATAGAAGGGGTGGTCCGATTGACCCCATCTTCGAACTTGACCTGAGATAGGGTCCCTAGAG